>VDFB02000748.1:0-52947 GCA_007258455.2 Sequoia sempervirens | reverse complement strand
AAGATCACCTAAAAATGTTACTGTAGGAGCAAGAACGAAGCCCCAAAAGTTCTGAAAAATGAGAACAACTCAACAACACATGTGAGAATATAAAATTTATAAAAAATAGGAAACAAAATAAAAAACTAGTTGCACCACTACGTAGAGCACAAAATTATACCCCAAATCAAAAAAAAATCTTGAGAAAAGGAGCTCGTATGACTGAGATATGGGCCTTTGAAGTTCACCTTCAAAACCAAAAACTTCAACAGAGAGGGGGGCCAAAAAATTCAAATGAGTGCTGATGTGGCACTAATGTCAAATAACCATGAGGTTAAATTTGATGGCTACCTGCTCGTCAAAAATGAATATTCCCCCTTACGAAATTTTTTGAGAATTGAAATATTCGTCACTGAAATCTGCTCATAGAATATTCTTATCTTGTCAGTGAGGTGACGAGGGAAAAATATATGGGGGAATCTGGGAATATTCCCAATCTAGTGCCGTCAAATCTTTGAAGAAAGATTATTCTGCCAGTTTTTGTAAATGATCGCCGGTTATTGTTTTAGTTTGTCATTTTTTTTTTAATTCACGCTTGTTTAAAGAAAGCCAGCTTCCTTCCGGTATGGTGGGGTTGTGACTGGTGTGGCTTGCGGGTTGTTGCCACATGGCAGTTGTTGGCCCGTGCAGTATAGTCCACGGGTTGTTGCCACATGGCAGTTGTTGGCCCGTGCAGTATAGTCCACAAGTTGTACAATCTGCAAACTGTACAATGAAATTTAATTTTTGATTTTTTTTTAACAAAAAACTTTCCATCAATTTTTTATTTATTTTTTAAATGAAATTTTTTGAATGAAATAATTTGAAATTTATATATACTTTTCAAAAAAAATTAGAAAAAAATTAAATAAATTGATGGAAATTTTTGCAACCGTACCCTTGCAATAATGGCATCCATACGACGAAGGAGGGCAATTTTTTTCCTCAAGCCTCAAGTGAAGTGCTTAGATTTTGAAAAACTGACAGTCAATCTTAGGGTTTTTGGCCCTTCTGGATGCGATGGTAGGGTTAGATTTGACCCAAAATGCTCTAAAATTGCAGCCACCTTCTAGATCTAGCAACCACACTTCAACTTCAAACCCTCATAGATCTTGCCTCATATGTACAATTTGGATGAAACAAGAGGAAAAAATGACTTTCTCAAACCCTTTGATCTCAATGGTGAGCTCAAATTTGCACTAGCAAGCTCCAATTTGAACCTGCAATACAAAGCCACAAAGAGGAAACCCCCAAATTTGGTATTTCTTTCAAGCTTTTCTAATTCTCTAGATCATCATTCGATGCAAGAGAAAAGCATAAATAACTTTTCAAGATCCACCAATATTTGCAACCTAGATCTCTCAATAAAGACTAACAAGAAGCAATCCCATAAACTATGATACCATGTAAGAGTTGGTATAGAATAAATCTACACCATGCAAGATTTTGCTGAAGATTATAGCCACCCAAGATCTAAGAACTTCATGAAAGCACAACAAAGATCAATATGCAATGCTCAAGATTGCAATGGAGTTGATTATCCAAGAATTCAATATGTCTATTATTTTATTTACACATGAGACCACTTGGTTATATAGCCAAGGTGAGACATAGGATTAAACATGATTATGACAAGTGTATTAATCCTATGTAATGTGACAACTTATCATAACTACCTAGGACATGTGTTAAAAGTCAAAAGATAAGATAAGGTCTAATGACAACTAACATCTTCTAGAAATATTCTCTCCTAGGACCTAAGTAAACTTAACATGTAAATAATTCCTCTAAGTCCCCTAGTAATGAATTAACTAGGTACAAGAATTTATTTACACCGACAATTGTCTTCAGTTGTAGTATATATAGAGATGTAAAAGAAAGAAGAGCATCATCTTGAATATATTTTTGTATTGAGTGTTTCTCTAAAGAGGCATCCACCTCGAAGTAGCCAACAATATGTCATAATCAATTTTATAATATCAAAAAATATTACATCTTTTTGTTTTGATTTACGATGCATATACTATTTTCTATTTTGGGCACTTTTTTTGAAAGAAGTACCATTGCATAGAGTATGAAAGTTATTTCCAAGGTTGTTTTCTATAACACCACTAGCAATTTATTGGTCTGCTACTTTCACCAATTTTTGATCACCAAAATCCTAAAAGAGCAAGATGAGAATAAGATGGATTGTCGTAGTAAGTAAAGTTTATGAAACAAATTCTAAAAAATACATCATCAAGTCCTTCAATCTTGTTTGGAATTTTTTCAAATTAGGTTTGATATATGTGTAGACAAATCTAGTTTGTCATAGTTTAGTTAATTCTCTAGTGAGTGAAGTATTCATAGGTACTAGGACCAATCCATACTATTAGGTTCTTGCAAAAACCATCCCAAGGTTGAATTTTTTTCTCAAACCACTAATACCATTGTATGCCTTCATTGTCTATTTAAATGAGGCAATGAACAACCTCTATAACATGGGGTTTTGTTTCAAGGAAAAGTATTGTTCTACTCTGTAAATTTGGTTGGTAAGGCCATCTCCATCAAATTTTGAAAATCAAGTTTGGTTGTACACTAAAAAATTCTTCCAAAATCTTGCCCTCCTCCCAAGGTGTGATATCCTAACTTAGAATTGTTTCCAAATGAGTTGTGCTCTCAGCTGTGTTGTCCCCATGGTTGCAGTTGTGAAATAGCAATAAACATTACATCATGTTTATTACTAAGTCTAGTTATTGAGTATTTAATTTCTTCTATCCTATCAAGTTTTCTAACTTGGCCAAGGCCAAAAGTGAGTCCTTGATGTGTTTGAGTTTTGTATCAATTTTCTCTGGAGTAAAGCCCTTTGAATGATAATCATCGACCAATTTCAGTTACCAAGGGGGTACCAAAAGGTTTATTGAATTTAAGTATAAATGATCAAATCAACAAGATAATTTCAATGGTATAAATGTTCCAATATCCAATTTTTTTTACAAATAATATCCTATGGGCTTACTTTTTGGGAAACTATTAAAATCTTCTTGGTTTGTTAGAATTTTGTCCTAGAAGTTATAGACTAAAAAATTATATAGAAGTTGAGCACCTAAGACACAATTAATTCATTCTAAAAACTATGGATCACTAACCCACTATATGGTTGTACAAATATACTCAAATTGACCAATCTTAGATAAAAATATTGAATTTTATTCAAAACTAGGGTTTAAGCAGGATGATTTATAGGCTACAATGTGTCTAGTCTATAGGATTTTTGACACTTTTCTCATTCCTAAATACTGAAGTAAACCAATATTTTAGATCTATAACTATAAAGGATTTTATCACCCCATAGCTATAGTATCTCATCTCTAAGGTACCAAAAGAATAACTTCCTTATGATAACTACCAACCAATGCATTAAATTTTTTATATGGTTGATGGATTCCTATGGTGAAGTTGGTCCTAAGTTTGGAGGGTCTTTCAAAATACCAAAAGGTATGTGGAAGATCAAATTTACATAGAGATGTTGCATAAGAACTAGGTATTGGGAAGTCAAATGTCACCTCACACATGCTAATTCAACACACTTGGCCAAAAATGACAATGGTATGAGAATATTTTAAAAGCCTCAGTGTAGGGTTTCTAACTTGGACTACTACTACAAGGGAAACAAATTGGCTAGAAATCATATCTACTAGATATGGAATATCACTAAAGAGTTGGAGCAATTGGAGAACACCTCAATTAAGGAAAAGAGGAAGCACAACACCAAGTGATGATCCTAGCCCAAAGATTTTAGTGAATGCTTTGGGTAAAGTAACTACTCACCAAACTATGAAGGTTAAGGGGTACTTAAAAAAACATACTCTTACCATCTAATTGATTCAAGAAACACCCACAACTTCATAGACCCTTGAATAGCTAAAAAATCATATTGTTGTGTATCCATGTTTCAATTTTGAGGTCATCATATCTAAAAAGGGAACACTAGCTTGCAAGGGGAAATGTAGGAACATTAACATTTTAGTAGGAGAATACAATTTTAAAATATAATATGTTCATCTTTCCATTAATGGTTTGTGATGTTGCTCTTGGTGCATAGTGGTTATGCACATTTGAACCTATCCTATGGGATTTCTCATATCTGTGGATCAAATTTATGGACAATGATAAAAAAATACTCTCAAAGGTCTAAAAACAAAACCCACAAGTATAATTAGCTCCCATTGTGTGGAGAAGTTATTAAAAAGGATTCTCTCAAGGTTTTAGCCTTACCTTTTGATTTGCTACTTAGAGAATTCAAAGACTCAAATCAACCATCAAATTGTAATAATTCTTGCCAAACATGTCTTAATAGTTGAAGAGACGCATGGACTTTGCCCTTGGTGTTCACATGATCATGAACTTAGTTGATTCTAAGATACATGCCACTAGATATTTGGTTGTACCAATACTCTTTTATGCATAAGGTCATAATTGAATGGATAGTATAAGAATTACTACATGAAAGGGTCATTCAACCTAGAGTCAACCGATACTCTTCCTAGATATTTTTTTTGAAAAAAATGGTTCATGGCATTTATGTGTGAATTTTTGGGACTCAAACAAACTCATGATCAAAGAAAAGTTTCCAATCCCAATCCTTGTGATTGATGAATTGCATGCAACTTGTCTATTCTCTAAACTAGATTTACAATCTTGATATCACAAAATCCACCTACAAGAAGAGGATATTCCCAAGACCACATTCCAAGTTTGTGAGAACTGCTACAAATTTTTGGTTATGCCTATTGTATTTACTAATGCCTCATCTATATTCCAAATCCTAAAGAATAATATATTTTTACCATTCTTAGTAAATTCATTCTAGTATTATTTAATGAAATCCTCATCTATAATAGGGCATGGGATGAACACCTTAGTCACTTGGATCAATCCCTCCAAATTATTTCAAAGAACCGATTAAGTGCACAGGTATTAAGTAAGGGTTTTAAGATAGACCCTTGAAAGATGAAGATATGTAGAATTATCTTAAAACCAAAGCTCTCAAAGGTCTTTGGGAATTTTTAGATCTCGCTCACTATTACAAGAATTTTGCTAAAGAATAGGGTAAAATTATTGTCCCATTGACCACCATATTAAAGAAAAATATATTCCTTTGGTTGGAAGTAGGAGTGAAGGCTTTTGATTTCCTTAAGTATGTCATGTAAACTACAACAATAGTTTCCCTAGGAGACCATTAGCATTTACAAACAAGGCACTTAGAAGATAAATAATCAACTTATGAGAAGGAGATGCGAGTCATACTACATGTTAATAAATGGCAGCCATATCTTGTGGGAAGGCATTTCTATACCAAAATAGATCCTCACAGCCTTAAGTACTTATTAGAGCATGTCTCATCGTCTAGACACCAAATTGTCTCACTCAATTATTAAGTTGACTATGACATTGTCTATGTCATGTCCTCTTTCCAAGCTTAAGTAATCGAGAGTCCCCTAGCCTATTATTTCATTTCTAGTAGGATAATGGGGTGAAGAAAGGAAAATAATTTAATAATTTAAATTTAATGCAAGTTGTCCTAAGTAACTTTATGTTATATTCATAAACAAAAAACTTATGTTTTATTATTTAAAAAGTATTTCTAGAAAAGAGGATTAGTATATATATATATATATATATATTTAAATTCTATACATTTATGAAATAAAGCGGGAAATGATTTTAAAAATTAAATTAGAGGGTTATAAAAGGAGAGGTGAGGAATAGAAGAAAGCATCCATTACAAATCCTTTCATAAAAATAAAACTTTGTTCATCTTCTTGCTTAAGGATAAAAAATCTTGAGGTATTCAGATTTGAGGATGAAAACCCTCCAATCCTTCATGGTGGTTTCATTTAGAGATCACTGATGTGCAAAACATTTGCAATTACGTTCAAGTCCCAATTTGGTGATTGTAGATTTTAGCAAGTTTATGAATTTTATATTTATTATCAATTTTGTGGTGGTTACAAAATATCATATTGGTGCTTAGTGGCAAATATTATTATATTATTGGTTGACCATACAATTATCGTCTTGGTCATACCTCTTGTTATTTATCTCATGTTTTTATTGGTTGAACCTACTATTATAACTTGTTGTATCTTTTGAGAACAATCATACTAATCTCTATTAATTGTATTAATTTTTTGAAATGTCTCGTACATATTTGAATGATATTAATATTGTTAAGAGAGACACTATACTAGTCAAAAGGTGGTGTGATTAATATTAGAAAAGATTATTATCCGTTGTACTACCAAGGCTAACCACATATCCTTGTTGTCATACATGTTATGATTTCTTACGATCTTAGTCATTGAATTATATTCCTAAGCTATCATACTAATGATTATAGGATTTAATCCATATTGAGATCTTCATTTTATCTTTGATTTGTTATTCTCTTGAGTGGTCATATGACCAAACTCAAGAGTGTTGTTGTACATTGTGATTAGGGGATTTTGAAGCTTTGTTAGTTGTTGTTTTGTATATTCCTACATTAGCCATACAATGGAGTTTCCTACAACAATTATTACCCGGTATTTGTTTAACTTTAGACTTGTTCGTTGGGTTTATATCAAATATTTCTATGCTGGTTATTATATATTTTAGAGGTAATTTTTAGTAGTCATATATTTAGAGATTGTGTGCATTTAAACAATAATAATTTTGTTTTGTTTCATAAATCCATCTATACAGTTCTTAGCTAGATGAATTTTAGATTTTGTATTCACTTTGGAAGGCTTGTCACCAAAACCAATATTGTATTTTTTATTTACATACATTGTAAGTTGTGTGGCTTGCCACCAACAAACATAATGATTTAATATTATTCATATCCTCTCACTTTATGCTTTTACCTACCCACATTGGGATCTCAATGATCTAAACGTGTTATAGTTTATGCATTTTCATTGTGAAACTTTTCAAAAATAAAAAAAATCAATTTGGGACATACAAAATATGAATATTAAATGATATTTTGTGCCCTATCCTTAGTCGCCCTTGATTGGTTCCATGAAGCTCAACAAGAATGACAACAAAAATTCAAAGATTCAATAGCTTTTTTAGTAGTTAGTCACCAATGCCTCCACTAAGCCCAACTACTCATGGGATGGACAATACTTGCATTGTGAAGGGTGTATAGTGTTAGCTCCCACTTCAACTCTTCAAAATAAACTATTACGCATGCTTCATGTATCTCCTTTTGCATGGTATTTTGGGTTTCTAAAGACATGAAAAAAGTAAAAAAAATATTTCAAGTTGGAATGAAAAGGGATATTAAACAAATTGTCAAAGAATGCAATATATGCCAATGCCACAAAGGAGAACTTGTTCAAACTCCAAGGTTGTAGCCATTACCAATACCACTTGACTATGGACATACATTGCAATGGATTTTATTGAAGGCTTACCAAAATCAAGAGACAATTAGTTATTTTGGTTATGGTGGATCATCTCTCTTAGTATGTTCATTTTTGTTCCCTAGCCAATCCATATAAGGCCTCTATTGTTTCCCAAACATTCTTGAACCAAATATTCTACCTCCATGGAATGCCCACCTCCATTGTTTGTGACCATGATCCCATTTTCACTAGCACTTTCTAAAAAGAATTTTTTGTTACATTATACAACTAAATATGAGCTCAACTTCACAAAAATTATCAATAAATTCTTGGAGACCTATTTGTGTTGCTTCATCTCAAAGCAACAAACCCATTGGGTCACAAGGTTACCATTGGTTGAATGGTAGTATGATACCACTTACCACATGATAATGAAAATGACCCTCTATGAAGCAATATATGGGTAGTTTCTACCATCTTTCTTGTCCTACATTCCCAACAATTCCAAAGTACAAGCAATTGATTCTACCCTCAACATTCAAGAAAATATCCTTTGAGCTCTCAAAGATAACTTGTTGATGGTCCAAAACCAAATGAAGTGGCATCTAGACCAATACCACTTGGAGCTTACCTTCAATGTAGGAGATATGTTTTTCTCCATCTATATCCATACAAGCAAACATCATTTAAGTTAAAAGGCTGCCAAAAATTAGCACCCAAGTTCTATAGCCCTTATCAATTTTTACGATGGATTGAACTAGTTGGGCACAAGTTGGACTTTCCATCATCTTCAAAAATCCATCTTGTTTTTCATGTATCATGTTTGAAGAGGTCCTTGGACAATGCATTTAATTTTTGACAACATTGCAAGAGCTCAATACAGAAGGATCCATCATCTTAGAACGAAAGGTTATTCTAGACTATCAATCACACCAACTCTACTACCACATTACAACAAAGGTATTGATATAGAGTTGAGGCTTACATTTAGATGTGAGTTGGGAGCCATACTAGCAATAGTTTCCTCATCTTCAACTTTTAGGAATGAGATTTTGAAACAGGGGGCATGTTAGGATGCTTACATCATAGCTCATTTATTATGTATTAGGTATTTAGAAATAAAGACTTGGGCACATATGCTTTGTAAGTCATCCTATAAACTAAAAGAATCCACCCCACATGTATAGGAAGTAATAGTTGTCTTCGTTTGAAGTAGTATATATAGAGGTGCCCAGGAAAGAAAAACATTATATTGAATATACTTTTGTTTTGAACATTACTATAAGGAAACAACCCCCTTTAGGAAGCCAATGATAAATTGTAATCACTTTGGTAATACCAATAAAGATCACTTCATTTTGTCTTGATTTATAGTGCATAAGCTATTTTCCATTTTCGACACTTTATTTGTAGGAAAAATCATCACACAACTACTAAGGATTTGTTCAATAGGGACATAGGGCCCATAACATACACCTAAGTAGTTTCCATACCATTTACATGAAACCAATGGCCACAAACAAACAAGGCCATTGAACACCTAAAAAGAAAATTCAATGTCCTTATTTCGTAAACTTCTAGGACAAGTTTTTGGGATTTTTCAATGCATCATGCTCACAACCCTCTAAAACTATAATTACATTTGACAAAATATGACCCATACTTAATTTTTAAGCTGCCCTAATGGAAAAATCTTAAGATATTAATGAGATGTAATCAATGGATCTTGTAGAAAAGGCCTCACACAAACCCTAAATACAAAGATTTTTTTTTTTGATAAAAGGCATTAAGGCACCACACATTAAAACCCTAGTAAAGAAAAATCCCTTAGCTATTGAAGTGATACAAATTGGAATTTTTTAATGATTACTTTCTTGAAAGAGTCCTCTTCACTTCTAAAATATATTGGCAATCTCTAATACTCATGATAATCAAGGTAGTCATCATCAAACAAGTTAATTAAATCACAATACCACTTTTGGTATCTTCCTCACCAAAATTACCTTGATCATCTAGTCAATGAGATAGACCAATCATTAAAAACAGTATCACCTTCACAAATTTTCAACCTTGTCGAGTTGTGTTGCAAGCTCTAAATACACCTTGACCTAAAACAATAGCTTACACCTCTAATTCATCAGAAATCTATCGAATAGATTAATCACAAAAAGGGTATAACCTTCTCAACCTTCTCCGGTTGTATTGGAAGCTCTAAATACATCTTGACCTAATACAACCTCACAACTCTTATTCATCACAAAACTATCCACATTAATTACCAAATCATCATTGAAATTAAAATGTATACATGCAAAGCTTATCCAACCCACTAAATCTCTATCCATGGTTTTGCCTTCAAAATTTATAATATTTTCAAGAAGTTGAAGGGAAATTTAGAATCATCTCCTTGCAGCCATTACTTGTCAAATGGCCCCTAGAAATTCCAACTTCCTTGTCCGATTTTGCAAATATCTCCAAGGAATACATATAAGCTCCACATATTCTCATGATACAATGAAAATAATTAATCCCCCAACAGCCACATGTAGCTTCAAATGAAGTAGTTAGAATGTGACTGATCTTTCATGCATACACCTCCTTGCACTAATCCTCATAAATCCCTAGTCCTAGCATGGACACTTGTAGAAAGATATAAATGCTCCACTTACATCTTAGGATTGGTGGCTTCCAACAAATTTAATACATTAACAGCTAGGTGTTTATTTGGATTTTGATGGGTTAGACTGATTCTAGTTAAGATGTTAGCAGTAGACCCTTAACACATAGCGACAAGATTACAAGGTATCTATTTATTAACTTTCCCTTGATAATGTTGTATTTGAGGACTTCAATTGCAACCTAAGTTTTCTCTGATTCAAAATAGTATAAAGAGATCTAAGTTAATTAATTAACTAATGTTAATTATTCATGTTCTTGTCTATTCTCTCTCATACTTAGTTGATGCGATCCTATTTCTGTCAGTAAGAAAATAGCAATTAGGAAGGAGGAGCAGATCAACTGTCAAGTAAGAAATACTCGCCATATAAGGATCCAAATTGGACCAAAGAGTGAAAAGTATTTTAAGTACCACCAATTGGTGAAAAGATCAGATGCGTATTTATATGGTTCTCCTCTAGCTTGAATATTTGTTTACAAAGATTTAAATTTGTATCAAGTAAGCAATGTGCCATAATACTGAATAATTGTAGCCTTGCTGAAAACGGGAGGATTTAAAAGCATGTTGTCAAATAAATAACTCCAGCGTAATCCATAATGAATAATGCTAACCCTCTCCAAGTTTTTAGCTTCATCATTGTTACATACAGAGGCAATTTTTCATAGTTTTATGACCTTAGATACAAGTATGCTCATGCGAAAATCTTGACCTACATATCTAATTGCTCATATCTCTGACTGCATTTCAGCATCACTAGACTCAGAAGTTCCTGAACTCAATAGATGTAGTGGATCATTATACAATCTAGACAAGATAAGTCGTGCAACATTTTCAGCTGCAACAGAACTCGTTTCCATGGTACTTGCAGCATTTTCAAAAGTATTAATGTAATAAAGGTGATGGCCATCTAGCAAAAAAGAAGTAAATCTTTCTGGTGCTTGATAATAAGGATATGCAGCCCAGTCTATCTGTATGGTTTCTTTTCTAACACTGTAAACAGTTAAAAGCCATAGTTAGAATCCAAAATTACAATGTTTAAGTGAAGAAATCAGACAGGAGTGATAAGTATTTAACAGGGTTCTTCTGAATATGATACAGGGAATCAAAACAATTAAGACAACAAACAAACCTGAAAATTTTATCTAACAAATCATCTGCCATGGCTTTGCGAGAAAATATCTTATAAGCTTTGTCATCTCTGCTATAATCCTTCAACACAGATATACTTGAAAACGGCAAACTGGAAACTTCCAAAGTGCCTATTAGCTCAGGAAGGATGAAAGTGGATGGTTGTCCAAAGTAGACCTTGTCATCACATAAATGAAACAATAAGCAAATAATATGTTCAGAAAAGAAAAGAGGTAAATATGTAAGGCATATGAATCTGTCCGACAGTTATAGAAGGAAGTACAATAACTTAAGCTCCTAGGTGTCATATTGCCAGGAACAAGTTCCATTGCATTCTGACTTAGTTATTGTTGTGTGCAGAAATTGTATGTCTGCATTAAATTCATTAGAGAAAGTCAGCATAAAGTTCCACTTCTAACTGTAGAAGACATGAACATCTTCTGTGCTTCACATGAACTGTGTCACAACACCCAAGGATTTGTATGGGGAAGATAGACAAAGTAGCAAGGTATGGCACACACAAAAACTGAAAATGGCAAGCTATATAGGTAGAAATAAACATCTTAACATATTTTACCAGAAAATATTCCTTACCGGATTCAACTGACCCCTGACAAAAGTTGTGTAAGTGTGATGAAGATGTCGCTCTGGAATTGAAATTGCAGGGATAAAGCTAATGTTGACCTCATCCAGAGGTGTAGCCAGAACTGCAACTTCACAATAGTGAACTTGTCCCTTGGAGGAATTTATTTCATATTTCTTCCCATCAAATGAAATTGAAGCTACCTCTTCATTTAGATGCAAAGAAACATTTGCTCTGTCAAGTAAGCCTGCAGCCATTTGCCAGTTTCCTCCTTCCACTGACCAAAGCCCGCTACCTGATCCACACAAGGAAATTGCTCCTGCTAGTCCACTAATATTTACACTCTGTCCATAATTGATCCTCATGATAACCTATAAGAAAATACATTCATCAGAAGCCATCTGATGTAAAAATACAAGACTAATTGATAGGTACTAAAAACTACATTTATACACCATTTCAATTGAAACAAATTTGTTCATAAAAATTACATTATTTCCTCTTATGATAATAAAGAAGTTCTAGTATGAAATTGGTCAGCACACACCTATTTGCTTTATACTTACAATATATTCAAGTCTAAATGTGTAATGAACTGGACCAATTTTTTTTGATTTTTTGCAATGAGATTACAATTCAACACGCACCCGTTAAGGTTAGCACTAAACCCAAACGATGCGGAAAGTAACTCTAACCAGGATGTACACCAGGATCCCGATGTGGGCAAGGTGTGAGCATTGGTCAGAGGGTCTAATGCAAATGCAACTGAAAGGAACTCTAACCAAGAATGCACCTGTGCAGACGAGCATATGGTCAGAGGATCAATGCATGATGAACAAAATGTAACCCTAACCAAGAATGGCGCCGAGTGATGGCGAGCATATGGTCAGAGGGTCCCTAGACTACTCAACTGAAAGCAAATAGGCGGCAAGCCAGCTTCTTCCACTTATTCAGTGGGAAATACAATAGATTAAATGCAAGATAAAAGAGAATGGCTGATAGTACTACTAACAGCTTACAATATGTCAGAATGATCATTGAAACCTAGAGTTTCTAAGCCTTCATTGCTGCAACTGTATAGAATGTCTTCTGAAGACCAAATGCAACTTTCAATGCTAAATCCCAACCAAAGAGACAACCTTCTTAATTCTGATATATCAGACCTGCAACATAAAATGATGAAATCTGCAACATAATACTCACTCAAATGTTCATAACTTGCTCAAATCACACTCTAATGACGAGAAACGAATTGCAGATTGCTCTAATGATGAAGGCGCCCAAAATGAACACTTAAAACCTCACCAAATAACTCCCATTTATTTTGCACACATCCCAAGGTACTTCCTAAATGGTACGGCCCTCTTAAAGGGGCGATTTGGCTAGATAAAATCAGAAACTGCAAATAAAAATCCACAAATTTGCAAGATGGGTCACCCCAAGCAGACAAGATGATATGATGAACACCCAGAACAATATCTTTTTGTATTTTTGATTTATGAATGAAAACTGCCTACAGCTATGCAACATCAGCAACTCTGAAACATGACAAAATGCTTGAATAACATCTACCAAATGCAATGAAACTCAACTACAATGCAAAAACAACCCAACTACAAGCTAACCTCTCAACTAGTTGCTATCTTTCAAGCAAGAAGATGAGCCAATGCTAGGAGGTGTGCTTTCCTCGAAGCAAGTGCCTGAAGACAATTCAGCAGCATAACGGTGTAGTAGACAAAAGATCCCCAATGAAGAGCTGAGGCCTGAATATATAGACATGAAGAGAACCATCTAGAAGCTTCAAGAAGGGCGCCCAAAACCCTAATTTTGAATTCAACATTTCCCTCCAAAAGATGGCGTCCTTTTTCACTTACTGAAATATTTCACTTTTTTAAAATAAAAGTCAATCACCTTAAGTGGGCGTCCATTTCTCTTAGCTCAATATTTGACTTTTTAAAACATAATTTATCTCCATGACGCCTTGACCCTTTAAGTCCCCTTTTTAAAGCAACATGAAGTTGTACTGCTAGGTAAAGGGGTGCTCTAATATTAAAATATAATATTATAATGAAAAATACTTATCTCTCCAAGAAAAATGCATCCAAGGCCAAAAACTGAAGTGCCAGCTGAACCAACTAAAGAAGAAGACCAACTGAACTGAACCCCGCTTGTCCACTGCCAAAAATAGAATTTACTAAAAATAGTAAATTCGTGAAGTTGCTCGGATGCCAAATTGAACATACCACTGCGAAGCTCTCTGAAAACCTAGAAAGAATCCGCAATCAGAATTCCAAACTTCAAGCAACAACCACCTCAAAAATAGGAAACCCTAATTTCACCATCCGTGTAGCCTACGGGTCTCCGGAATAGGCCAACGGTCAACAGAAACAATCACATCTGAGAAGGGGACATTACAAAATGGATTGTTGCTACTAACCCAAACTCAAAAGTATAGATAGTTTTTAAATTAAGTTTAATAATATGTACGATAATTATGTGGAATGTGGATAGTAGCCCTTTCTTGTAATGTAACATGGATCATTAGGGCTAGTATGAATGCTATTTGGTTGTGCATCATCACTCATGTTTTAGCTTCTCAAGCAATCTATTTTATGGTTAATCCGACTTCTACTAAATCTTTTTGGTGGCATATCTCAATTAAAGGAAATTTTCTTCTATTGTCAACCATATCAGTTGCTGTTGATTTTCAATGCATCTAACATAATGTGTCAATAGTGTACCTTTTGTTAGAATATGATAACCTATAATAAAATACATTCATCAGAAGCCATCTGATGTAAAATACAAGACTAATTGATAGGTACTAAAAACTACATTTACACGCCATTTTCAACTGAAACAAATTTGTTCATAAAAAATACATTTATTTCCTCTTATGATAATATATTAATAAACAAGTTCTAGTATGAAATTGGTTAGCACACACCTATTTGCTTTATACTTACAATATATTCAAGTTTAAATGGATTGTTGCCACTAACCCAAACTCAAAAGGATACATAGTTTTTAAATTAAGTTTAATAATATGTAAGATAATTATGTGGAATGTGGATAGTAGCCCTTTCTTGTAATGTAACGTGGATCAATAGGGCTAGTATGAATGTTATTTGGTTGTGTGTCATCACTCATGTTTTAGCTTCTCAGACAATCTATTTTATGGTTAATCCCACTTCTACTCATTTAGTGGCCTATCTCAATTAAAGGAAAGTTTCTTCTATTGTCAACCATATCCATTACTGTTTATGTTCAATGCATCTAACATAATATGCGTCAGCAGTGTACCTTTTGTTAGAATATGTAAAACTCATCTTATCAAAGCTAACTAATTTACTAATTCTGTGATATACCTTAGGGTTTATGTTCAACATGTGTTGGTACTATGTGTGATCCATAAATGGATCTGGATCATCATGAAGATTAGTCATTTGAGCTCAGTGACTATTTAGAGTGGTTGGCCATGGTTTTTTACCTCATAAATGCTATTGTGTTGCAGTAAGGATAGGGGGGCAAATGAATGGTAGACTTTAGGTTGCAGCCAACACCCAAGACAACTTAGATTCATGCTAAAATGTAATGTCCCCTTCTCGCTTTTGAGCAGTGTAGTGATCAATTAGCCTATTCCAGAGTTCCCGTACGCTAGTTGATGTGGTTAGGGGACTCAGTGGCCAGCACTGGAGTTCAATGTTGGTTTTTCAGAGGGGTTTTCTATTTATAACAGTGGCCGGTTCATGTGGTTGTCATCTTTGGTTGGTCACAACACTCTTCAGTGGTCTTCGGTTTTGCTCAGTTTGGCTTTTGGTGTACACTTACTATTTTTAGCAGTGCTATTTATAGTAAGTCATTTTTGGAAGTTGGTCCCAGGCCAATATGTTCGCAACAATATTATTTCTCATATAGTTTGGAGAGCCTAAGGTTGAACTATTTGATAATTGTTTTATTCAGTCACTTAAGTTGTTTTATAAAGTTATTTTATAAAATTAAGTTGAGAGGGTGAGTGGTCATTCAAAAAGCACCTTGGCCTAGGCGTACAACTTAAATTTGTTTTTTAAAAGGTTTATTAATATTACATTCCTCATGTGTGGGACACCTTGTTATCACGGAATCTAGCAGCGCTCGTTCCACGGATAACCCCCCTACGAAACTTGTCCGTTTCCTAGGATTCGTGAAGTTCAAGTACGCATAACGAGGTGATTTTCAAGCCACCTCGAAATGCGTTCCAAAGCCTCAAATAGTCAATTTGAGCATCCCCCTATGTTCGCCTCGCGAAGACCTTTGAAACGAGCCCCTTCGCGAAGTCTCATAGTTCGTACTTAATTAATTGTGAAAAATGCAGTTGCACTGAAAAAGTGCGCTCTTGCTCATAAGCCAAAAATTGGCTAAGTATGAAAAGTGTAGGGGCACTGTTTTTCAGCGCCCCTGCATGAAAGTGAAATCTTTAAAAATGTAATAGTGCTAAAAAAGTGCGCTATTGCACTTTTTACCCACACATAGTCTTTTTTTGGCCCTGGCGCGTTTCTTCATGTTTTTCACATTTTTTCGTTCATCGTGCCACTTTTCGTGCCTAAATTTATGTAATGTCCCCTTCTCAGATGTGATCGTTTCTGTTGACCGTTGGCCTATTCCGGAGACCCGTAGGCTATGCGAATGGTGAAATTAGGGTTTCCTAATTTTGAGGTGGTTATTGCTTGAAGTTTGGAATTCTGATTGTGGATTCTTTCTGGGTTTTCAGAGAGCTTCGCAGTGGTATGTTCAGTTTGGCATTCCGAGCAACTTCACGAATTTACTATTTTTAGTAAATTCTATTTTTGGCAGTGGACAGGCGGGGTTCAGTTCAGTTGGTCTTCTTCTTCAGTTGGTTCAGCTGGCACTTCAGTTTTTGGCCTTGGAGGCATTTTTCTTGGAGAGATAAGTATTTTTCATTATAATATTATATTTTAATATTATAGCACCCCTTTACCTAGCAGTACAACTTCATGTTGTTTTTAAGGGGACTTAAAGGGTCAAGGCGTCATGGAGATAAATTATGTTTTAAAAGTCAAATATTGAGCTAAGAGAAATGGACGCCCACTTAAGGTGATTGACTTTTATTTTAAAAATTGAAATTTTTCAGTAAGTGAAAAAGGACGCCATCTTTTGGAGGGAAATGTTGAATTTGAAATTAGGGTTTTGGGCGCCCTTCTTGAAGCTTCTAGATGGTTCTCTCATGTCTATATAATCAGGCCTCAGCTCTTCATTTGGGATCTTTTTTCTACTACATCGTTATGCTACTGAATTGTCTTCAGGCACTCGCTTCGAGGAAAGCACACCTCCTAGCATTGGCTCATCTTCTTGCTTGAAAGATAGCAACTAGTTGAGAGGTTAGCTTGTAATAGGTTTGAGTTGCATTTTCAGTTTAGTAATTGCATTTGGAGTTCTAGTTTTGCATGTTCTGTTCATTTCAGAGTTGCTGATGTTGCATATGCTGTAGGTAGTTTTCATTCATAAATCGAAAATACAAAAAGATATTGTTCTGGGTACTTTTCATATCATCTTGTCTACTTGGGGCGACCCTACTTGCAAGTTTGTGGATTTTATTTTGCAGTTTCTGATTTTAGCTAGAAAAATCGCCCCTTTAAGAGGGCCGTACTTTTCTGATGTGGTCTTGGAATTTGTGCAAAAAGAATGAAGGGTGTTTGGTGAGGTTTTAGAGTTTCATTTGGGGCGCCATCATACTTAGGGCAATCTGCATTTGATTTCAAGTCAGTAGAGTGAGATTTGAGCAAGATATGAGTATTCTAGTGAGTATTGTATTGCAGATTTCTCCATTTTATGTTGCAGGTCTGATATATCAGAATTAAGAAAGTTGTCCCTTTGGTTGGGATTGAGCATTGGAAGTGACATTTGGTCTTTGGAAGACTTACTATACAATTGCAGCAGTGAAGACTTGAAACTCTTGATTTAAATGATCATTCTGACATATTGTAAGCTATTAGTAGTACTATCAGCCCATTCTTCTCTTATCTTTCAGTTAATCTATTGTATTTCCCACTGAATAAGTGGAAGAGGCTGGCTTGCCGCCTATTTACTTTTAGTTGAGTAGTTTAGGGACCCTCTGACCATATGCTCGCCATTACTCGGCGCCATTCTTGGTTAGGGTTACATTCTGTTCATCATGCATTGATCCTCTGACCATATGCTCGTCTGCATAGGCACATTCTTGGTTAGAGTTCCCTTCAGTTTGCATTTGCATTAGATCCTCTGACCAATGCTCACACCTTGCCCACATCGGGATCCTGGTGTACATTCTGGTTAGAGTTACTTTCCGCATCGTTTTGGTTTAGTGCTAACCTTAACTCGTGCGTGTTGAATTGTATTCTCATTGCAAAAAAAAAAAAAAATTGGTCCGGTTCATTACAATTTATTGCTTGACTTGAGTTAGGTTTTTGAGCCACCATTTACTTAAAAGTGTTTTAGTTTTCCTTTTTCATTGTTTATGATCTTTATTCTTCATTTCTTCATGTTTGGCGAGTTCTCAAATTGCAAGCACGTTTTTGAGAAATTCGAAGTTCCTCTCCAGCAATCTTCGCGTTTTCTCTTGGTAAGTCTTTCTCCTTACTTTCTCTTCATTCTTCTTCGTTATTTTATGCATGGCTTGGAGGTTTGCATATGCGTTTTTATTAATCTCTTTTTCCTCTCACGTTTTTCGCCATCCCCATGCGTTTTCTCTTTCTCCATTCGCATTTTGGTTTTACGTACCCTTTCCATGTTTCCTTTTCATGGCATTTCAAGTGACATCCCCTCTTACTCGCGTGTCCTTCTTTCTATGCTTCCAACTCCAACGTTTTTGTGTTAGTATCTTTCATTATCTCCCTCTCAATCATGTTTTGATGCGAACATTGAAGAAACTCTTATTTTGTAAGAAGGATTGCTTGTCTCTTATCCATATTTACAATGACAGTGAAATAAATTATGTGTTTTCTTAACTCCATTCAAGGAACAAGATTTGTCTTCAAGCGTTTCATGTTTCAAAGAAAACCCCAAGCGCTATTTTTAAGCATCATTACATCTGTTTCCAAAATCACGTTTCAGATGCAGAGGAACTGAAAAAGTGCGCCCTGGCATTTTTAAATATTTTCTAACATTGAGAAATGCAGGAGCGCTCTTTTTCAGCGCTCCTGCATCAAAGTCTGAATTCCCTAAAATGTAAGGGCATTGAAAAAGTGTGCCCTTACACTTTTCACAATTTTTTTTTCCAGATGAACTTCAAACTTGCCTGTTTCAATTCTGAACCACTCCTTTCATTTTGTGCATCGTTTTGCGTGCCTTGTCATCCGCTCCACGCTTGCCCATCATCATTGCTCGTTTCGCGCATTCCCATGCTGTCTAACGACTAATGTTTGTTCTGGATCAACACTTTGCAGTCTCTTTTCAAAGATCGTCAAAGTTGATTGATCAAAGATTCAGTCGTTCTTGATGACTGCCGGTAAACCTCCCTTTTCTTCAAAAGCAAAGGGAAAAATGAAGTATAAATATCAAGGTGTCTATCCGCCGACCGTAGTGGTCTCCAAGGTGGAAGAAATAAAAGACATAGAGGTTGGCCATCAAGACTTGGTTGATTTTGCGAAGCAAACAGAGATGAAGCCTCTTCCTGATCCAATGAGAGCAATTGTACACAGTAACCTACATTTGGTAGCTATGTTCCCTACAGCTGCACATAATACGGAGTTTGTTCTTCAGGTGGCATCTCACTACATCAGAGAAAGTAGAAGTGTGATCGATACTTCTGGGCACGAGATTCTAAGACTCGACCCTGATTTCTTTGACATTGTGTTTAAGGTTCCTCAAATGGAAAAATACATTGATATCTCTATACAAAAAGCACAAGAAGTCTTTGACGCTGATCCCAACAAGGCTAAAAACCTGATAAATGCCCAATGGTTGAAGAAGCCTAGACAATCTGTTTCCAGATGGCCAAAGGGACTCCTGCGAAGTGATTTCAAAGATGACGTCAAAGATATGATCACATTTTTAAGCAAAGTAAAAGGCTTGCCAAAATCGTCCACTTTTCATGATTGGATGTATGAATACATCAGGATTATAAGAAGACAAAAGGTGCACATTGACTCGGGCAAACAGATCAGTGATGAAATACATGAGCAGCTGATCAATGCTCCTTCCACATTGAAATTCTATATGACTTCTTACCTGGTGTACGCAGCGGCTGTAATGAGACAATTCCCAGGTCTATCTACAAAAGGGAATCGGATGATGGTACCTGTGTACAGATTTTTCTATCAACTGGAATTGAAGGAAAGCTTTCATCACTTCAGGCGGGTCACAGATGCTTTCTTTGCACCTTTGCTTTTCAACTTTGATCCAGCTCTTGAAAGGAGGGTATCTGATGAGGCTTATAAGGTGGTAAGTAAAGTTGGATGCCTATTTCTTCAATTCCCAACGTTTACTTACTTGAGAGTAGGGTGCTACACTGGCTGTCCTTACATGCTGCCACGCTATCCTTTGGATAAGTGGGTTCTCATGGAGACATGCAGATAGTTGATTTCAGTGCAAAAAGAACGAAGAAGTAACCAATAAGTGGATTCAAGTTCCCACTGACAATTGGCAGATATACTATCCCAACTGTACAAAAAGCCAAGTCTGTTTATGCTGAAATGCAGATCATGACAATCAAGACCTATAGGTATAGGTTTGATTTTGATTACCGAGATGTTAGAAAGAAATTGCAAAAGGGTCATCATCATAAGTACCGTTTTGAAGACATCTGGGCTGATTGTAGAGATGAAGAAGCCATTCGCAAAATGGATTATTGTAGGTTGACTGTTCAGCAGATCAGAGACCTTGATATTGCTGACCTACCAGAGGATTTTGCAGATCCTGGCGATATCATGAATGTTGTTTATGATGAGCAAGGAGTTGCTCAAAGGCCGTTTCCTGCAATTCAACGGTCTAGGAAAGAAATTACCAGCATGAGAGAGAGATTGAAGCCAATCCTAGCCAACACTGCAGAATGGTTACATAAGCATGGTTATGAAATGAAAAGTTTTAGAACAGATTCAGAAGGAGAAGAATCCGAAGCAGAAGCTCGCCAACAGCAAGAACTCCGCGTGAAAAATAAATCAGCGGTTGTTCCCACTTCTTCACGAAGAGGTCCCAGGATCAAGTTTACTATTGGCAAGAAAGATACCCAGTCCGTTCCAGAGACAGAAACCACGGAATCCAATCCATCTCGCTCTAAAGGTAAAAAGTCTATTCCAGAGGAAATAGATTCCGATGAAGAAGGAACTTCAAGTGATCAATCTGCTGAAGATGAAGACTCAGCAGAAGCAGACTCCGATGCAGAAGAGGTTTCTGAAAGCGGGCAAGAGTCTGAAGAAGATTCTGAAGAAGAATTTGAAGGTGATTTTGAAGGTGAACCAGAATCGGAGAGACAAGAGGGTGATCAACAAGAACCCGGGCATGATCAAGAAAGAACTACTTCTCCTCTTGAGAATGTAGTTGAGGAAATTCCTAGAACGTCATCGTCTGTGATTTCCAATGTTCCTCATACCCCTCCAAGTTCAAGAACTCCTCCACCTCCTATTCCCTCGTCACCCATTCCTACCACATGCATTCCTGCAGTTGAGATATCCACTATTCCTGCAGCATCAACCCCGCTTGATACTCCCTCAGTGACAAGCATTCATACAGTTGATATACTGTCAAGTCCTCCATCATCCATTCCTAGCCTGTCTTCACCAACGTATGATATCACTTCTGAAAATGAATTCAATCGTTTCATGAATGAGTCAATGCGTGATCAGCTCAATGTGCAATCTACAGGAGCAATGATGACAAACACTTCTCCTATTGTCACGATACCCATGGTAACTTCAGACGTGACAATAACTTCAGAAGTAATGATGACAACTGAATTGACAGTGAATCCAGAAGTTCACACCTCCTTTCTTCCCCCTTGGCTAATATCTCAAGTGTTGAAGTGGAAGAAGCAAATGATCTCTCCGGAGGAGCTCGACCTCGAAGAGATAGTCCTTCCAAAGGCTAAAGGGAAGAAAAAGGCAAAAGTATACTCAAGGTTGAACGTTGATAAGTCTGGCCACAAGTATGCAGAGATTGGCATACCACCGCATGAAGGTGATGTCAATATGGAAGACTACACGGTGACAAAAGTCCAGCTTGGCAAGGTTACCAATGAAAGTGCAAAGGCCAATGCGCAAGTGACATTGGATATCTTGGCTGGAAGACTGGATAAAGTGGAGCAAGCTCGCAATATGTACAAATAGAGGGCAGAGCATTATACCACTGTTGTAAAGAGACTTGCTGGATCTCCAACTAATGCACAACTGCTAACAATGGTAAGTATTGAAGACCCAGCTGTCAAGAAAGATGAGAAGTTCGCCTCCAAAGGCAGAGTGTTGTATGATTTTGTTGAGAAGATCATAGAACACGGATCTCAAATCATAATTGCTGCGAACGAGAAAACTACCTTGTTAGCCAAGCTCACCACAGAGCTTGATAAAGAAAAAAGTGTACTTTCCCAGGAGCGCCGAAATATGGAAAAATGCCTACTGACGTGGTCGGAGATGAAGCAGGTAAAGCTCAGTAAATTGGTGGAAGTCGGGGTAATTATTGACAAAGAAAAGTTCATTGAGGTAAGAGAATCCTTGAAACATCGAATTCAAGTAATTCAATCTCTTACGGAAGATCTCCACCAAGTGCAGGAAGATGTCGAAGGACATCGTGTTATTCTTGAGAAAGGTATCAAAGAGTTGCCCGGTCAACTTCTTGAGGAGAATCGTATCTTCCTGCCGGCCACAGAAATATCTCAGATCTTCAAAGAAGCCATCATGAAATTGATTGACAGTTCAGACTCATTGAACGTCATTTGTGATACAAGGCTCACATTGGATAACACACATTGGATAACCTGAAAACGCATCTTGACAGGTGCAAGAAGGTTCACTCATCTGCCATGAGATCGATCACGAGAATTCACACCATTGTGGATTACACCGTTGGTCCAGATGAGAAGTTCGTACAAGAGACCAGGAAGAAATATGAAGACTTCCGCGCTCAAAGCAAGGAAACATGAAGAAGCTTCCTGATCTCCAGTGTTAGACATTTCCGGTGCATCCCTTTATGCATCTTGTAAATATTTCCTGACATCTTATGTCTTTTTGTAAATTGTAATTATACCAAGCTCGAAGATGTAATCTTTTGAAAACAAATTACACTTTGACTTTGGTCAAAGTTAGGTGAGATCTCCTAAAATCGCTCACCTAACTTTCCTTGATTTCCTCAATTAGTTTCCTAATTTTACTCATCCCTCTTTCTATATAATGTGAGGGATTTTCATTGTAAAGTTTATCCTTTAGTATTTTGCAACGAAGTGCTGCCCTTTTTGAAGCAGAATTGTGAAACTTTGCGTTGATACTTTGTGAATGAAATTTGATCAATAAAGAAGAAGATTGCAAGCCAGACTTTGTGTTGGATTCGATAATCTTATGAATTGATCTTATTTGGTGGTGATTAGCTTGAGAAATCTGAAGGAATCTAAGTAATTTATGTAAACTTTGTGTTACATCTATTATTTAGATTTGCATTTGTGTTTTGTTTATCTTTCGGTTGAATAATCTACAAGACTTTGTGCTTGTAATTATTCACGCTCTTTGGATACTATTGTTGAATGATCTACAAGACTTTGTGCTTGTAATTGTTCATGCTCTTTGATAATTTGGTTGGATGATCTACAAGACTTTGCGCTTGTAATTGTTCATGCTGTTCGAGGAATTGCTGCATCTAAGAAGATTTTGTGCTTCTAACATGAAAAACGATACATTTTTCACAGATCCACCATTGAAAAAGCTACGAAACGACTTTGTGCCTTCGTGAGCTTTCCCTTTTACTTTATTTGTTTATTGTTAATTACTTCTGGTATCTCTACGCTTTGCTTTGACAAGATAGAGGTATTGGTATTACTGCTAGTTGATCGTTTAAAGTTATTAAGAATTGAGAACTTCCAACAGTGAAGCATTGTAAACATCTTCTCTGAAAAAAGAGAGAAGGATGAATGTAACACACCCCCCCACTTCATAAGTATTGTGTACATTTTGTAATTATTGTTTGTTTTACTATCGCTTCTGTTAGCAGTAAGAAGGGCGCCTCCCCTTTCCGAGAGGAGAGATTTACATCTCACATAGCTGTGGCTGAAGTCCAAGTTGTGTAATCTATCGAAAAGCTGATTACATAATTTTCACCCAACACACCTAAGGGAGAAAGATGATTTAAAATATTTTAAGTTTTCAAAGGGCTCAAGGAAGGGCGTGGCTTTTAGGAGGGAATTGAGAAACATTTCAAGTCTAGTCGCCCTAATTTCTTTATAACCTCATTTGGCTCTCATTTGCGTATCTTCACTTTGGCAACATAACAAAATGCTGCTGGATTCTTCCAGATTGCTTCGGCTGCGAACTGAGGACAAAAACCCTTGTTGTTTAGGCTGATTTCGGTGGTGAAATATCCACCCTAGTCAGATTGTGAGTGATTCCACAGCAGGGATCATACAATGCTTAACAAAGTTCAGATTTTCTGGGTTTTGGAGTTTGAAGATGAAGATATTCGACTATTTTTGATGTGATAGTTTGAGGTTTTGGTGTGTGGATGCTTAGCATCATTTTGGCTTTGTTTTGGCATCGATTTGGAGGGGTTATTTCCAGATTTTTGTTGTTTCTTGGTATTTTCTGGACTTCACCAGTCACAGGGCTGAAACTAATAAATTGCTCATATTTCCTCATTGGCCCGAGATTGCATTATGGGTATTGCATCATTGGAATCCCTAGTTCAAGGCGCCCCATTTTGAGTATTCACTTTTATTTTTTTGGTTGAGTATTGATTTCTCCAAAGCAAAAAATCGCCCTCCTCCAGGGCTGTACCATTTCTGGGCATTTGCAAGTGAGGTTGCTGATGTATAACCTCACTCTCAGTCCGTGATTTCCAGTTCTTTAGGGGTGTTGAAGGCGTAGAGAGACTCAGTGACATTCATTGCTTTCCTTTGGGGAGTTTGGAGGTGATTGGAGACGTATTGCTGCTGTTGAAAGACCACTGTCATGACTGAAACTTCACATATCAGGTCTGATAACTCATTGTAATATTCTGATTTTAAACTGAAAATGAATGCTCTTGATGTTTATTGCAATCTCTATTGAAAGGCATTATTATCTAGTGATTCTTGTTCATTGCAATCATTTCTTTATGCTGTATACATCTGAAGATGCATTTGAAAACAAACACAAACACATCATTGAACAAGCAAACAACAATTTGTGAACTTCAAAAAAAATCAGGGGTGTATGTTACATGAAACAAGGATTCAATCAACAATAAATCTGATTGTATTCAATACACAAGATAGAGATACATGCATGGATTCTACAAAATATCTTACAAAGTCTTCCTTATAAATTACAAAGCCCAAATCTTTGAACACCAAAAATTAACAAAATATTACAACTCTTCTCTAGATCAAATTAGTATAATCTATTACACCCATTTACCCACTAGTCTTCAGATCTCTACTGACAACGTGCACCAAAGATTTTGGGGAAATTTAGATGTAGTGTCCCCTTGTAAATGCGACATTTTCAATCTTAACCTACACACATGCAAACCCACACTAATCCAACACTTGCATCAAAACCCACATACTAACCACCTTCAATTTCCACACTCGAGCTTCGCAGCAAACTGCAAACAAAGAAGAATAGCACTCTCCTTTTGGTCACCTATCAATCTACTTCTCTAGGAGATAACCTCTCCTTCAATTGTCAAGCATTATTTATAAGTTTTCTCCTCTAATTGGGATGCCAAAATCAAGAGAGAACATTTCAAAATGAGAAACTTAACTCACCAAATTGGGATGCCACTCTCCTAGAATAGAGATCAAGTCCAATGTGTGACTCCCACCATCAAGAAACATTAATCATTGACTAAAAATAGACAAGTGGGGTGCCCTCTGAGACATGCATCAACATGCAAACAGGTGGCTCCAAATTCCAAATTTATTTGCATGATTATGCATGCATGTGCAAATTGGTGGCTCCATTTTCCAAGGCTGATTTGAAAACTCAAAGGTGCCTTGTACAAATAACCCCCTCAACTATGATGCGTCATAGATATTCTTACAAGTGATAATGGATGCCATAGCCTTCCCTTCTTCTAAGAAGTTTCAGAACATGTCACCAACTTTCATGTAAGTGATAAGAGAGGATTTCCAATATTCCCACCAAGTTGAATGCCCAAAATTACAAGATAAATATTATTTAAAAAATCCTTAAAAATGAAATCCTAGAAACTTTCTGCACTATAGAAGCCTAAGGTTATTATTCTCAAACAAAAATAAAGAGAATTATTTTTGGATGATGCAATGTTGCACCATCCCTAGGATGTTTCTACATCAAACAGCCCAAGTAAGAGTTTCAGAGCATTAGTTTATGAGCACAATGCTCACAAATTAGAGCTGAGTGGTTGAACCATATATTGTAGACTTGCCCAGTACTCACTAACTCAGCAAGTAAACTATTGATACATTATGTTTTCAGATCCTTGCTCTTTCAGAGTCTTTTGAGTCCACAAAAATGTATAGTCATTGAATACATTTGCTTTTTCAGCAAGAACAAGCCCATATTAAAAATATCCCATTATAGAGTCACCATTGGGCTCATGTTGAAGGTGTTCGAAGTTTCCTAAGAGCCTTTTGATGATTTGATTGAGAAGAAGACATGAGCTACATCATGTGAAACATCTCTAGACAAAAGGAACAAAAGTTAATTTAAGTCATCTTTAGGAGGCACTTCTAAGGAAAGCCTGTCAAGTGAAGGAGGTAATATAAATCAATCATTTTTGTTGGAGGGACCAACATTTTTGTGTAGATGTCCTTCATATTGTTGATCTAGACCATTATGCTGAAATTACCTCTTCAATTTTGTCACATCAGTCACCATTCTTTGCAAGAGAGGATCAATTGAACTTGGAATCATTGGCCTGATGGAGTCTTTCCTAATTTGCTAGTGGTAATCATGTTGTCTTCTATCACAATTGCTTGTTCTTGCACTTCTTCCAATTCATTAATCCAATTAGATTTGATCATGCATGTGACCTACAATGGAAGTGCATTAATAAAACAACTTGGGAGGATTTATGGAGATGTCTTTAGAGTTGCATTGACTCTTCTAACAAGGAAATTGAATTGCACTACAAATCCTCTCATTGGATTGTTTGTATACTTCCCATTTGATAGTTGGGAAAAAATAATGTGATTGTCTTCAACAAGCTTGAAGCATGACAAGATCTTGCACATACTCTCTCAATTGGTGATCAAACTTGTGGCATGATGGTAGAACCATTTAGTTGCTCCTCCAACTAAAGTTTCAACGGAAAGTTAGATTTTGACATCTTCACGTGCCACTCCCAAAATACTACATATGGTAGAGAAGGTTGCAATGTGCTCATCAAGATGCTAAGTGCTATCACCCTGAAACTTCGGAAAATTCTTTCTCAAGCTATGTGGGAAGACATTATACCTTGCAAGAGCCAAGGGACCGATATTGGGTCCCCTAAATAGAGGAAGTAGAGGTGGGCTATTATGATTATTATGGGCATTGTCATTCATTGCTTGAGGTGGTTTTCTATCCAAAAATGAATATATGCTAATAAGCTCAGGATTTGTCAATGAAGAACTTCCTTTGCTCGAAGGTGCTTGATTGAGTTCTTGAAAGCCATGATCAAAATGACCTACTTTCCTTCACGATCGGTTTTAGAATTTATCCACTTGAATGGAATAGATTCACTTTAGAGGTGGCAAATCTAACTTTCATCTACAAAATAGAACATTTAATAAACACATTCCCCATAGTGGGCACCAAAAATTGTTAGCATTTTAATTTCTCTTACGAGACAACACAAAATAGAACAACACATAAGGATAAACCTCTCTTCAAATTAGTATGGGAATCTCCTTGAGATATAAAACTAATATTAAACCTAAAGATATGAACAAGATATACAGTTATGCACACTATACAAGATTTCACTTAGAGGATTTTACATAAAGGAAAATAATTAAAAGTAAAATTGACCTATCTTTTTGAGTCTCAGAGGTTGAGCACAAAACCTAAAAGGTTCTTAAATTCACAAACAAAGTTTTTCATGTACAAGGCTTGCAACCAAATGAAACAATTAAAATGGAAACAATGGACATTTCCTTTTTGGATAAACTCAAAGATCAATATGTCTGAATATAGGGAAAATAGGACAAATAAACTACTCCTACCACACATCAACAATACATGATTTCATAAATTGAATAGCTTAGATGCATACAAAGATGCAACTAACATGAATCATAGTGTTAATGCAAAGCCTAACACTTCATCACTTTTAACCCAGCCCACAAAAACTACACATTAATTGAACATAAATTTTAGATCCAACACTTGACTAGCAATTTTTGTAGTGTAAACATAACTTCCACCATCATTCAAAATGTCCTGTGCCCAACACATTTATTTATAAGTTGCAATGACTACCATTTAGCGATTTGAGAATAATAATTAAATATTACAAAAAGAAATGTTCTGAAGAAAACCTATCCAAGAGATGTAGGAAAGGTAGAAAGAAGGGAACTTAAAGAAAATATATTCTAAAACAACTAATAAAATACAACTAAAACAGCCTAAAATAGGCTCTTATCCATTGCCTAAAAATAGAACACCATAAATGATATTGGTTTTTAGAGAGTTACACAAATAAAATATTGTTTTCTATTCTCACGTTCAAACCACTCAATACAAACCATTTATATAGGAGTCTTCCTTAAATTTCTCCAAACAGTTTTACCTAATTCTAAAATTATGAGTTGTTTAAAACAACTTGTAAACATTACAACAAGATTCACACTAATAACATATTTCCTAACATTTCCCCCCTTAGTTGAACATGGTAAAAAGTTTCACACTTTCAACTGCAGTATGCCCAACTCTTGTGGCTCATGATCTTCATTCAAACGAAAGGCACCTTTCATCAACCTTTCATGGTTTTCACACAAGTTTTACCACAAACCTGGACTTGAAAAAGAATGCACTCATCTGTTTTTGATTAAAAGGTAAAACAGGTTTTGAAGGGGCCCGAAACCCTACTTTCAAAATGCTGCTAAAAGAAAAAGCACAAGCAAACAACAACCAACAAAAAGAAGAAAAATAGATAAAAGAAAGAAAAACAAGAGGCTTCTACTTCATCTTCTTTAGAGTATCAGCTGCTTTCAGTTCCTGTTTGTAGAAGTTCTGGTGAAGATTAGCAAGGGCCAACAACTCTTTCTTTTCTTCCTCAAACAAATTCTTTTTGCTTCCTCTAGACCTGGAGCTTGGCCCTTTTGTATCGCTCTGCATCATCTACTTTCCTTTACCCTTGTTACTCTATTCCTCATTCCTTATCCCCATAGATGTAATCTTAACATCTTGCTCTTCTTTTAGCTCCTTAAGTTTTTCAGTTAAAATTCTAATTCCTTCTATGCTGATTTAATGGAACAATTTCTAATTTTCAGAAATTTTTCCAGATTTTGATTAATATCTTGGATTTTCCCCTCTAGGCCAATAATTTTTATCTCATACTTATTTTTCAAATCATTAATAGCTTTCTCCATTTCATCCATTTGTCCTTCACCTCACTATCTCCTGGCTCATGCCTATCCCTTTCCTCATTAAAATTTTTTTCTTACAAAGCTTTGAGTTTTATATTGATTTTATTTATTTTGAGGAAGAACCATTTAGACAATTTAAATTGATACATTACCCCATCTCTTTCCAAGCCTAGGACATCATATATCTCATCCCTATTCACATGAAGGTAGGTAAAGTCCTTAGGATCAAGGATATTATCAATTCCTTGACCATCCATGTCACTGCCCAAACTTGGCAAAGGGTTCATTCCAGTCTTCTTATCCACAACCTTCTCCTTCCCTTTGTCTCTTCCACCATATTTTTTCTTCTGATTTTGCATCCTCATAATTCTTATATTTCCCCCCTCCTTCACATCCCCGGTTTGGGAACCCTTAGACCAAGAAATCTCATTCTAGCTTTCTTTTTTGGGGTTTTCTTCTGCTTAGTGCTCTTCTATTTCTATGGGTTGTCCTCCTCTGACAATGGAAGAGAGTTCATTTCAATAGAGGCATCTCCCTCATCCTCTTCGATCCACTCCTCATCCTCTTCTTCTCTGCTAGTGTCAGAGCTCATGTCCAAATAATGCATCACCATGGGCTTTTGTTTCCTTTTCACATTAAGCCTTCCCTTAGAATCAATCTTTGGGATTTGAGCTTTCATAAACTCCATTATTAATAAGATTAACCCTTCATGCAACACAAGGAGCTTTGGGTTTGTGCAATGCTCCTTAATTGCATGGTCCATAGAAGCTAGAAGAACGAAGGAAAAGGAAACAAACATTTTAGGGTGAAAATGAATTAGAAAAATAAAGTGCACACCACAAATAGCAGTAAATCTACCATCTAGGATAATGTAACTCATGATGACTTCTACAACCTCTGCCCAAAATGGTTTGATTGACAGACGATCATAACCCATGATGAAAGATTAACTAGTTTGCTATGTTTATTTCCCTTGAAGAATTGGTTTAAGGCCTCATTTTTTGCCTTCTTGTCCCTAAAGAATTTTCTCCCTTGCGCCAAGAGGCCTATGATTTGGGAAATCACATCCTCATTAATAACTAGTTCCCTCCCAAACACATTCAACGTTCTATTCCTCCAGCCTTTACTGAACATTTTTGTTGCCTCAAGGTTGTGGCTGTGAAGCTTCTCCATGTAGGGAACCATGCCCCCCTCCTTGACAATCTTCCAAACCTTTTGGTTTCTATAGACCCCATCACAAGAAAGGGGCTCTACCCGACTCCTTTCTCCACCCATATCAACTACTTTGTTATTGATATTGTTCAGGCTTCCACAAAACAAACTAGAATTGTGACTACTCAAGCAACACTAATCGAAATAAAGGAGGAAGACACTCGAAGCACTCAAAAAGTGTGCGAAGTGTCCTATAATCATCATATCCATGTCCAATCGGCCCTTAATAACCCTACTAACATTCATAGTTTATGACAGAGTTAGCCTCAATGGGGATGATATTGTACCTATCTCATTATTTTAATGATTGGCAGTTAACACCCATGTTAGCAAACACATCCACAACCTTATTCCCCTCGCAGTATATATGAGATATAATTATCTCATGAAAGGTTTTGATCATGCTGTGTAATGTCCCACCCCAGTTGGAACAAGACCTTTTTGCGATCTTGCTCAATTTGACATATGAGACATTTTGTCAAACTTTTCACATACACAACAAATGGAAATAACAACAGTTGTCTATGGAATTGTAGAGATGTATGCAAGTAAATTCACCATAAATCTTCTAAGATTATTACACAGTAGAATAACTAACCATATGTTGCATTACTTCAGTTTATGCATACATACAAAGCACCAAGAGGGAAATACAACTAACAACAATGCAATTTTTGTTCAACAGTAATAAATGGTAATTACAATCAGACATTCAAAGATACAATTTTGAGCATATAAATACCAAATTTCTGACTCCTATGACTCCTTGTGTATGACCACGCTTGATGGGAAGATGCCATAGCTGGAGAAGAGTGATAGTGGCTAGAAAGATAGTCGCCCCTTGCAAACAGATGCGCCCAACACACAATGTTCACACCCAACACCAATATTCACGCCCAACACAACAAAAAATGATAGCAATAGCAATGGCAGGGTATTTGTGAATAATTCCATGCCCTCAAACCCTCACGACATCTTGGAAAGACCTCATGACCCCACTGAACAGTAATCTGCCTCTCTAATGAAGGAACAAGGGTTGTGCAAGAAGTAATATGTAGCTATAGGACATAAGTCAGTCCCACGCACAATCTAGGTATGACCACAATTGCATTCTCCCAACTCCAATATGTGCAACAATAGAACCTTTGGACCTCATGTCCAACCCAACATAAATATCATGCATTCAACAGCAAAATAAAATTCCTCCATATCATTCGACCAGCAGGATATTTGCTTTAGTACAAATCATTTGGGATAAATGATGTGAACTTTAGAATAGATCAAACTCTTTGTAAATACCTTCACTATAAAAATCTGATCAATATATCTGCAAAACTCTTCATAAATTCTTCAAACCCCAAATTGAAGTTTTCCTGAATACATTGATGTGCAATGCATAACCCCTGAATGGAGCTATTAACAAGAAGCCTTGGGAGATTTTTCACTCCTGTAGCTACTATTCCTCATGAGGGTTTTTGTCCTCAAGAAGCTAGGACCTTTTAGTCCAACCAACAAACCCTTATCAAATTTTCTCCAAAACATGAATGTGCAAAAGAGCTCACAAAATGGCTTTTATATCTCCCTCCAATTTTCCATGTCCAAGTTGGCATTTTAAAATTATTTTATTCAATTCTTTTCCCACCTTATAACTCCTTTAAGTTGGCACCAACTTTATGATATAAAATAGTCTTTTAAAAACTCCTTATATCACCTTTATCATAAAGTCATTAAAATATATGAATAACACATAAAGTTAAATATTAATTTAACTTTATTATTAATGTTATTTAAACTTAATTCACAGGACCATGATAAATTTCAAAATAAATCCAAGGTGAGAATCCACCAACCTTCCTGGTATAGAAATATTTCCAACTGACCAGGTCATGCTCTAAAAGGTACACAACAATAACCCTAGAAACACTGAGTTGGGAAACACCAATAATAAAGTTTAATATTAATTTAACTTTATTATTAACGTTATTTAAACTTAATACAAAGGACCATGATAAATGCCAAAATAAATCCATGGTGAGAATCTGCCAACCTTCCTAATATAGAAATATTGCCAACTGGCTAGGTCACTGACCACCTTGTGACTTACTAAAAATAGTATGGAAAAAGTGTCCAAATCATGCTCTGAAAGGTGCACAACAATAACCCTGGAAACAATGAATTGGGAAACACCAATTGAGCACAAATGGTTGACTGAAAAGTCACAAACACCCTCAGAGGGCCCCCCTAACCATCTTGTTATCCCACAGGGACCAAGTGATAGACTAATCTCAACACCTGATGATTGCTTAGGAAAAGGGGACATTACAGTCCGCCCTCCCCAAGATTGCTTGTCCCCAAGCAATCCTCACCTGAACACCCTAGTTGGTCCCCTGAATACCGAGATCCTAGATAAGCCTGTAGAATGCTCTACCAAAACCCCTCTGCATCAACTGGATAATGATAAAGCTAAACTTGACAGCTCTGTTAGTCACTCTCCAAATATGAAGCAACCTGCCAAGCATAGAAATTCTTGGATCCCATAGCTAAACTGGAAGTCCACCATACTCAATACTTGCTGACTTCCACTGCGCCACTCTAATAAAATCATTACCATGCCAAGAGTGGTGAAGCAACTCATCTAGATCCAAACAAACTGATGTGCCAAGCATGTCACCACCTAGATCCCAAACCGCCACATCCTCACATCTGTCAAACATGAGAAGCCACTTTCCAACTTCTATAGATCTCCCATGGATGTGAAGAATCCCCATCATAGGTACTAGAAAATGAATAGTAGCTCTCCTAGGTTGTTATGGAACAAATCGGCAACCTCAAGACTGAAAATCTGACCTATAGGGATGTAAATAATACTGCCAAGGTCATAAGGTGATAGAGTATCAACCCTATGTTGCTCTCCAATGACGAGGAGATGATGCAACTCTCCTTCAAACTCTCGAACAGCGATTGTACTCCAAAATTTATGAAAAAAATCCTTGTCCCTTGAAGTAGGACAGCCATCTTCTACCAAATTATGGAGTGGAACTCCATCATTGAGGGCTGGAACATTGATGCCATCATGCTCACTAGGATTATAGCTCCCTCGAGACTTCATTCCTCCAAGTATATGCCACACAAGGGTAAGTGCCTCCATCGAAAATCCCTGAAATAAGGAAGCTACAAACTCTACCAAAGAGTCATTTGCATGATGAGACTCTGTTTCTTGTATTTGTATACAACCATTTGAAAGAAACAGAGTAGGAGACCCATAGGTTTTGCTTCCATCTTCTACAAATGGAAACATGTCATACCAGAGTGGATTATATAATCCTTGAGCCAACCCACATTTATGCATCATCAAATCATTTGTGTGTGGGCTGAAAGAAAAATGATGAGCACTCCTTACTATGCAGTCAAGGTGAAATCCACCCGCTTGTGCCAATGGAAAACTTGAATAGTCACTAGGATTCCACGTCTCATCATTCTCATCGTACAAATTAGGAGGTGGCTCACATCTCAAATCATGAAGGGCAGATTTGGTATTGGCTCTGTAAGTCCTCTTTGCAAACTTGATGGCTAAGTCCCTATCTGAGAGCAAATGGAGGAAGTCTGATTTCATTCCCTCTAGGCCATGTTTGATAGTTTGTAGACTTGATATAGAAATTCCAACTACTACCCCTTTTTTCCTTTTTTCCAATCGAGCTGACAATAAGAGGTATTCAACAAACATGTGCATGCTATCAAAGCGAGTTAAGGTTTGGACAACCTTATCTTTCATGACTTTCAACTGTTCCTATAGTTTCCATGATTCACTAGGTTCAGGATTACAATTAGACTCAACAAATACATTGCTTGATTTGCTTACTAGTGTAGGAGACATGCTCCCACTAGATGATTCCCTGCAATCCCCATATGGAATGAATAGAACAGCGTTATGATCCAACACACTAGCCTCACAAGAATCCACCACCTCATCACAAGATGCACCAATGGCAATCTCTACATCGCCAATATAGAGATTTGTGCCCGTATCACTTGTGGATGCATGCACTTCACTGTTGGATGGTCCACAAGGTGTATGCACAACTACCTCTTTCATATCTATCTTGAGCCATCAATTGACTCTCCCACAAAGGTGACCCATGATCTCCATGATGCAAGTTGTGTATATACTCAGAAATTTCAGAATCATGCCTATCCTCAACCCCATGCAAATCTGAAACCTCCTCATGTTTTAACCATCATAAGGGGTTCTCCCCTCAACCCATGAGTACCACTATCATCCTCAGGTGCTATGGCAGCCATGTAAGAGTGAATTTCTATTGTGGATGATGATGATTGAGCCAAACTCAGAGCTCATCAATCTAAATTTCTAATTCTTGAAGGGCCAACTGAGTGCTCTTCAAAGAATCTTGGGTAATCTTAAGCTCATAGGAAAGCTTGTCCACTTCCTCTTCTTTCCCCTTTAGCGCATCAAAATAGATCTCACCAAGCATGACAAGGTGATCTCTATCAAAAATTAGGTGTAGGTAATGTGACCTCATTACCACCAATGCTTCCCTAAGTGCCTGAAAATCTAAAAGGGAAAGTTCTCCAAAAAGGTCCTGATGTATCCCTGAAGACCTCCAAAAACATTTTGCCATCAACTTATGAGTGTCATCAAATTGATCTATGGCTGCAACAATCTAGTCTTCACTTACCTTCAACTACTCTACCAAATGATAGGACCCCTAAGACCTATCAACTTCACACAATTTTTTTGATTTATAATCAGCACCATGCTTCCCAACATCAGCTCCCTCTCCATCATCTTTCGGGCATGACTCCCGAAAAGTTGGATTAGCATCATGTAACACTAAATCAAATTTGTTTTCCAAATTCATAACAATACCATTGGTGCCCCCCTTCATGCATAACTATAAAGATGAAGTTATATCAACACTTTGGTCAAAAGTAGATCTATCCCAAATAGGATCCACGTCATATGTAGGTGTATTCATACACGGATCCCAAGTGCTAAAATGTTGATTGCTCTGTTCAGGAAAAATGTGATTACTGTATTCCTCATGATTGGTTGCCTTTGTGAATAAATCATTCTCCAACTCCCTAGTACGGGCATCATGATAGTCACCCCCCTCCATAGGCTTCGTTTGAGGTTCAAACCAAACGCCATCTATATCATCATCACTGAAATTAAATGTAGAACTATCATCATTAGCTAGTTTGAAGGCTCCATCATATCTGCTCACAATATGCCCATCATTAGGTGTTGAACCATGAGGTGTATTATACTGAAATCCGATTTCATTACCTGCTACAAAATCTTTCCCATGATTGAAAATTGCACTTTCAAATGAAGATTGCTCCTCAGATGCGGTTGCAATAGATGATTGATTTTTTGATTTGCCAATCTCCATGCAAGTTGACTGATTTTTATCTTCCCCATGATCACCTGTAGGTTGCAAGTCACAAACAAGTGCTTATTTTTCCTTCTCTAACCCTTCTTCAAGGGTAACTTCTAATTTTTTTTCTTTCATCATTCTTCTAATGTACTTCACCAAGCCCATTTTTCTAGGTTTCAAGGTTACAACTAAACTTAGGAAATCATCAAAGGAAACTTGTTTTTCAAACCCATCAGGCATGCTTTGGTACTCTTCATAGAGTTTGATAGCTTCTTGTTCATAATTCCTCTTAATTTGATCTTCAACCCTCCTAAAATCCATTGTCATAACTTTGAATTTTATTGAATCTCCCAACAAGATGGTAGGAACTTGGGCTCTGATACCACTCTAATGTCCCACCCTAGTTGGGACAAAACCTTTTTGTGATTTTGCTCAGATTAACATATGAGACATTTTGTCAAACTTTTCACATACACAACAAATGGAAATAACAATAATTTTAAATAGAATTATAGAGATGTATGCAAGTAAATTCACCATAAATCTTCCATGATTATTGTGTAGTAGAATAATTGCCCTATGTTGCATTAATTCAGTTTATGCATTCATACAAAGCACCAAGAGGGAAATACAACTAATAGCAATGCAATTCCTATTCAACAGTAATAACTGGTAGTTACAATCAAACATTCAGGGATACAATTTTGAGCATATAAATACCAATTTTCTGACTCCTACGATTCCTTGTGTATGACCACGCCTGATAGGAAGATGCCATAGCTAGAGAGGAGTGATGGCGGTTGGATAGATAGTTGCCCCTTGCAAATAGATGTGCCCAACACACAATTTCCCCTCCCAACACCAATATTCACGCTCAACACAATAGAAAATGATAGCAATAGAAATGGCGGGGTATTTGTGAACAAGGCCACACCCTCAAACCCTCACGACCCCACTGAACAGTAATTTTCCTCTCTAATGAAGGAACAAGGGCTGCACAGGAAGTAATATGCAGCTATAGGACATAAATTTGTCCCACGCACAGTCTAGGTATGACCACAATTGTATTCAACCAACTCCAACATGTGCAGCGATAGAACCTTTCAGACCTCATGTCCAACCCAGCATGAATACCATGCATTCAATAGCAAAATAAAATTCCTCCATATCATTCGACCAGCAGGATATTTGCTTTAGTACAAATCATCTGGGATAAATGATGTGAACTTTAGAATAGATCAAACTCTTTGTAAATACCTTCACTCTAAAACTTTGATCAATATATCTGCAAAACTCTTCATAAATTCTTCAAACCACAGATTGAAGTTTTCCTGCATACATTGATGTGCAATGCATAACTCCTGAATGGAGCTATTAGCAAGAAGCCTTGGGAGATTTTTCACTCTTGTAGCTACTATTCCTCATGAGGGTTTTCATCCTCAAGAAGCTAGGAATTTTTAGTCCAAACAGCAAACCCTTATCAAATTTTCTCCAAAACATGAATGTGCAAAAGAGCTCATAAATGGCTTTTATATCTCCCTCCAATTTCCACGCCCAAGTTGGCATTTTAAAATTATTTTCCCACCTTATAACTCCTTTAAGTTGGCACCAACTTTATGATATAAAATAATCTTTTAAAAACCCCTTATATCACCTTTATCATGAAGTCATTAAAATATATAAATAACGCGTAAAGTTAAATATACTAATTTAACTTTATTATTAATGTTATTTAAACTTAATACATAGGACCATGATAAATGCCAAAATAAATCCATGGTGAGAATCTACCAACCTTCTTGATATAGAAATATTGCCAACTAACCAGGTCACTGACCACCCCGATTTACTAAAAATATTATGGACAAAGTAAATCATGCTTCGAAAGGTACACAACAATAACCCTAGAAACACTAAGTTGGGAAACACCAATTTAGCACAAATGGTTGAGTGACAAGTCACAAATGTCGTCAAAGGGCCCCCTAACCATCCTGTTAGCCCACGGGGACCAAGTGATAGACTAACCTCAACACTTGATGACTGCTTAGGAAAAAGGGACATTACATGCTAAGGGAGTCTCTAATGAAAGTTTCAATCGATCAACTAGGACTTGGTTCCTATTTAAGACATTGGATTATGTTGAGAGAATCCCCTTCAAGCCGGACTTTTTTATAGCCCTTACTGAGTGGTCCCATGGGGGGGCTTGGGCTCCTATTTTCACAGAAGCGGGTGGTCTCATGGGAAAAAAATTTCTCCTACAGGATTAAATGGAATCTTTTTCACCCCAAACAAGCAGGTGGCTGAAAATTTCAGTTGGTGAAATTGGGGTGGGGTTAGAAATTGCCCCACCTGCTTAAGAGTACTTTCTTGCCACTTTTGGAGGGAAATAATGTTTATTTATTATTTTTTTATTCACAGCATTCCATTCCACCACCATCCTGCTTAAATTTTGAAGCTTCAAAATATTCATGGGACCGCTAGCTTCAAAATATTCTGCTAAAAAATTTAAGCAGATTTTGCCCCAGATTTTTAGGAAGCCCCCCTCCATGGGACCGTGCCCTTAGAATGAGCTAATTTAAGACCATTGTAGGTCACCGCAACTTCAACATAGTGGTTAGCTTGAGTACCCAAAGGGAGTCCCACCGCTGGAATAAACCTACCTCTATCATCTCTTAACACTCTCCCACTTCTTTCCAATCTAGGGTTTCCCTTGGGCGCCCCATCAAAATTAACTTTGATCCAACCCATCAACGGGGATCTCTAAATCGCATTCTTCCCTAGAACTCTTGATTTTTCTAAATGGAGTAGAAATATCAAATAGAATATTCCACTTCATTGCCACCTACAAATCATAACTAGAGACACTAATTTTTTCCCCCTCTGATATCTTCTTAGAGACCCCATAAAAGAAATCTTCTTTAATGGCTCTTAAATTTTCGACTAGAACCCCTTCCACCTTCAAGTGCACATCCTTGAAAACCCTATTATTTCTCACTTTCCATAAACCCCAGGCCACATGAGGAGAGATAAGAGACCACAAAATTTTAAGGGATCGATTTGTAGAAGGAGCTTTCCACTGTACACAAAAAATCATTAAAGGAGTTAGGGAAAACCCAACTAGGGTTCCATAGGGAAAGAATCTGATCCCAAATGTTACAAAAGAAGTTGCACCCAAAGAAAGTGTGATAGGATTCTTTTGGATTACATTCACATAAGGCACATTTGTTAGGAACTATGTAGTGAGGTAGTAGAAGGCTTGGATCAAGTGGTTATATTTGGGTGAGCACTGCTACAATATCACTAGGTGAGAAAATTTTACTTTCATTAGTCATTTTGTAGGTAGCCCCCCCCACCCCCCCAAAAGCATGCTCAAAGATTGGTTCGGCCAAGCTAGGACCCTTCATGGGATCCTTTTGTCGCTTTACAAAACCTTACCAAAGGTTCTTTTCTTTTAATTTTTGTCGAAGAAACCCATGTTGAGACAATGCTTAGTTGTTGTCGTTGGCTTGTCTGTTCCTTGTTGCTTGATTTCAAACCCTAGACTTGAGACTTTGTTGTCTTTGATGACAAGTATTTTAGAGTCCCTATTTGGGTTGAGTTGCCTAGTTTACTCCTTCCATTTTATAATTTTCTAAGCTAGATAGCCTCTTCTTTAGGCTCGATTGAGTGTGTCAAACCTAAATGGTTCTATTGATCTTGTCCTCAAGGGCGGGTTTGTGTTGAGGTGGATCTATCCAAGTCCACCTCAATGACTTAGTTGACATTTAGGTTGTTCCAACAAGATATACCCAATGTATCCTTTATATCAACATCCCAAACACCTATTATCGATGTCAATCCTCAGAACACAAGATACGAGATTTCCCTCTCATTTCCTAGTGCCCAAAGGCCGCTACTCAACCCTCTTTTGGTTTGCCACCTTTGGTGAAAGAAGAGGAAGGTTGGTCTATTGTAGTCAGTCGCAAATATAAGAACTCTAGTAACAAGTATTTCCTTCTCCTTTCGACTCTAGGAACTAGGCTATGAGAAAAGTTTCAAAACCTATAGATTCAAGTAAAGTTGTACCTCCTCTTGGGGAGACATTTGATGAGGTGAAAACAATTCAGAATCCTTGAAATATATAGAGCCAATTTTTTTTGATTTTCAATTGCAAGTTACAAATCCATGCGCACCGTTAAGGTTAGCTCTAAACCAAAACGATGCTGAAAGCAACTCTAACCAGAATGTACACCAGGATCCCGATGTGGGCAAGGTGTGAGCATTGGTCAGAGGATCTTAAAGAAATGCTGATACAAAGAACTCTAACCAAGAATGCGCCAGATGACGGCGAGCATATGGTCAGAGGATCCCTATCTATTACAATACTGAAAGCAACTCAACACCAAGTATGTGCTACTCAATCCAGGATGGAGATGAGGCGACCATATGGCGGAGACCTAAGATATTACAATGCAATTCAAGTAACAGGCGGCAAGCCAGCCTCTTCCACTTATTCAGTGGGCAATTACAAGCATGAAAACAAGATTAGAGAAGAGATGCTGACAGTACTACTGTGCAGCTTACAAATATGTTGAAGAATGCCTGCAAGATCAAGAATTAGAGATCCACAAAGAGCTGCAATAGTAAGGATGTCATCCACTAGATCAAATGTGAAGTTCTAACACCCACCCTTCACTCATACACAATTTTCCCAAGTCTGATATGACAGACCAGCAACATGAATATCAGACCAGCCCTCTCATTCCTCAATGAAATGCTCATATCTCACTCAATACCCACCCAAAACTCATGAGATAAAGTGCAAAGCAACCCTAAGATGATGGCGCCCAATACTAAACCAAAAAACAGACCCAAAAGATCTTATATTTTTTTGCACGGAAATTCAAGGCAAGTACAGAAATGTACGGCCCTCTAAGAAGGGCGACTTTCTTCTAGAAAATTCAGCACTCAATGAAAAAATCTGCAACTTACCCAACTTGGTCGCCCCTAGCAAAGGAATCCAATGGATTGATACCCAGAACAAGAACTTTTTTTGTTTTTGATATATGAATAAAAATAACTTCCAGCTACACAGAAAACAGAAACTCCAGAAATTGATGTAAAGAGCTGAAATGAACTACAAAGCATTAACTCAACAACAAAGCAATCCTCACTACAAAATTCACTCAAACAAGCAAACCTCTCCACTAGGTGCTATCTCACAAGCACGAAGTTGAGCCAAGCTAGGAGGCATTCATTCCTCGAAGCAGTCCAACACCATTTCGGCAGCATAACATTACTCAAGATATCAGATGATGCAAATGAAGACCAAGACCTCCTTTTATAACTTGTGAAGACTTTCCAAGAAGCTTCTAGAAACCCTGCTTTTCAAATTTGAATTTTCACCTTTTCCCTCCAAAGATGGCGTCCCTTTTCCTTCAAGGCTATTTTGACTTTAATTTAAAATTCCTCCAAGATAGGCGTCCATTTCAAGCATTTGTATTTGAGCCTTAGAAAAATATAAAATATCTCCATGAGGCGCCACCCCTCAAAGACCACCTTTAAAAACAACTTAAGTTCAATCACTAGGCTAAGGGGGGGTCAACAGCAAAATATAACATTAAAACATGACTTTATTAAAATAATTCGAACTTATCTCTCCTGCCCCCAAGCCAAAAATGAATAAGCCAACTGAACAGTCTGAAGTAGAAAGCCAACTGTGCCGAAACCAACAGGACCACTGCCAGAAATAGAATTTACTAAAAATAGTAAATTCATGAAAGTGCTCAGAATGCCAAGAAAAACACATCACCGAAAAGCTCACGAAAAACCCAGAAGGAATCCGCAGTTCAATCACCAACCGTGAGCCAAAGAAACCACCAACCAAGAAACCCTAATTTCACCATCGAGAAGCCTACGGTCTCCAAAATAGGACAACGGTCCAAGAAAAAGTCATGCTCGAGAGGGGACATTACAATCCTCTAGTGGTATCAACCTTGTCTTGACCGGCCGTCGTCAATGCTCAACCTACTTCCCCTCATCTTGCTAGGCAAAGGAGGTCTTGTAGTCCACCAAGAAAAATGGAGGAAAGAGAGCTTATGCAAACTAAATGCCAACAAGTACGAGGAAAGAGAATGGAGGAAGAATGGAGGAAGGAAAATTTATGCAAACTAAATTATTTGACTTTGAATGAGCTGGATAACGAGGAGATACCTCTCAACAATTTTTTATGAATTTTATCTCTTGGAATGTCTAGGGTTTGACAAACCTCCAATAGAAATAATATGTTCTTGATGTTTGTCTACAATTCCATGGTTTATACATTCTTTGTTTACAAGAGGTTAAATTTTTTGGATTTTTGCTTTCTATTGCTTGTCATTTGATTTGGCCTTCCAACCATGTTTTATATAGTCATCATGAAGTGGGTTGAGGTGGGGTTGTTACCTTTCTATATCCTACATGGGATCAACATTTAGTTGACTAGGGATGTGACCCCACTAATTGAGCACTGCAAACTCTTTTTGACATTAATAATCATTTGTTTGGTATTATTAATGTTTATTCTTCAAATGGTGTTATTGAGAGATCTTCCCTCTCGAGATGGATTGCTAGTTCAATGCCAACCACCACTTGTGTTCTATATGGAAATTAAAATATGATTGAAATGGCTTACGACAAATGGGAGGTCTTACCTATGCCTTGGGAAGCTAGTGAAAGAGAGGCTTCATTTTTCATGTGCAATAAATTGGGGGTTTTTGATCCCAATGTTGGCCGCCACCAAGATCATATGATGTGGCACACTTGAAGCAATATACAAGCTAGGTCTAACAAAGTGTTAAAAAGGATAGATTGTCCTATGATGTCAACTCAATATTTTTTCTCTTTTTCCAGCTACTATTCCTTGCCAACAGAGCCCTATCAAACAATGTCCTTTCAAACCACATCCCAATACAATTTTGTATTGAATGGCAAGTTGCCAAGCCCAAGGTCATGAAGATGCAATTTTTCCTTACCACGTCAGTGCTCAATTACAAATCCACATCAACTCACATTCAACGTTTTTGGAATTTAGAACCATACCCCATGCATGAGACCAATTGGATATCTTGGTGGAACGATGCCATAACCTATAATACCCATTTCCTCCATATTTATGGGTGGTAGTTAGTGCACTTCCACCACCGCTCTTATGATGCCACAAGCTTTGAACTTCACCAAGCCATTGCCACTCTAGAAGCACAACCATTTAATTTTGCTTCCCAATTTCATGTGGCTCAACTCCACCACTAGAAGCAGGTTGTAGATGCTCATACAACACAATGGGCTCAAATCAAGGCTAGGCTTCATTGGCTCAAGATTGTGGACAAAGTTTTGCAGGAAATTTTTTAGGCCTTGCACACATCATTCTTCTCAATCCATCAAACAAATCCATGAAGGGCATTGGATCTTGAAAGAGCTTCTTGATATTCTTCAAGCTTTTGTCTAACACTATGAGAAAGTTTTTGTTGCCCAAGAGTATACTCCAGATTGGCTGGTTACTTTACAATAATGCCTCAATGTGGTCCCCTATTAGATTTCCATTTCCCAATGCATTCTTTGTGACCAGCTTCATACCAAAGAAGACTGGAAGTAAGTTATTTTCACAATGGCTAATTACAAGGCTCCTAGCGTAGACAGGTTCCCCTATGAATTTTACAAATATTTTTGGGATACAATGGGAGATAACCTTCAAAAGGTCTATATTGAAGCATTTCATTCTAAATCCCTAGGAATTTAATTAAAAAGGGCATGTTAAGTTCATACCCAAATCTAGTGATCCTAAAATAAATTGTAATTGGCGGCCGATCACTTTGTTGAATGTTTCTTATAAAAGCATTTCCAAAGCTCTGGCTCTCAAACTCTACCCTATGCTCCCTTAACTTTTTGTCCTAAATAGACAAGTTTCATTAAATCCAAATTTATCTTGTACAATATTATTGTCATTTGGAAAGGAATGGAATGGGATTGCCGCTCTCACCAACTCACAATTTTTTTGAAGATTGATTTTTCCAAGGCATTATGACTATATTGAATGGTCATTTATCCTTGCCATGCTTCAAGTATTTATATTGGAGCCTCATTTCATTCAATCTGTGGAGATGCTATTTGTGCATGCTTCAACTTGCATCACTATTTTTGGCCAGCAATCATCGGGTTTTGGGATTCACGGGGGCTGTCCTTTGGCCCTAACACTTTATGTTCTTGTTGCTAAAGGATTTGGTTACCTGTTGGCTCATGTAGTCTCTCAATCCTTGGTCAAGGGGATAAATCTTTCCCAACAGCTGGTCAATGGCCATTTTGTCGATGACTATTTTCTTACTCTTGTTGAGGAAGAAAATAATGTCACTCAAGCTCTTCAATGCTTGGATATCTTCTACACAAATTTTGTTTCAAGCATTCAATGGCAAAAGACTCAATGTTACAGGCAATCCTTTCTTCTTAGAATAAATTGGCTTGACCATTATATTTGGAAATGGATTTATCATGGGGAAGTGTTTCACTATATGGGCATACCCTTTGCTTTCCAAGCCACACCCTTTGCACTTTGGCAAGCTATGATTGATAAAATTGAGAAAAAGCTCAATTATTGGATTACCAAGCCTCTTTCTACAGTAGGAAAATTTCAAATATGTTCTAAAGTTTTGGAAACCATGCGTGTGTATTACTCTTCTTATTGGGTTCCTTACAAGTCTTCACACTTGCGAATTGAAAAACTTTGAGATTTTCTCTAGGTTACCAATGAAATACATTAGAGTTTCCATTGTGTAGCCTGAGATTTCTGCTACCTACCTCATGATTCAGGAGGTCTATGCTTGCTCTCAATCTACAAACAAGGCATTGCTCTATATGTTAAAGGGATTATCAAAACATTAGAAGGAAAGGAAGCCTAGATAATTCTTGTTAGACATTGTATTAATTCCAATGTTCCTTCAAGTTGTCTGTAATATGCAACCCTGTTTGCCTTTTTTGTTTTTGTTTTGATGAATGTTTGGTGATATATTTGCAATGTTTGATACAACAATATAATGTAGAAAAATAGAAGATATTGCAATAATATTTTCAACTCAGAAACTGAACATTACATAGGGAATACACAGCTGAAATTACCAGATTTTTATATCAGCTTAGATACTCAATATTTTCACCAAATATTGACAACCCAATTCATAAAATATCCCCTATTATCTAAAACAATAATACCCAGAAAATCGCTTATATGATGAAGCAATGACTTATCTTGTAAAGGATTTTAAGGACTGTATCGTCCCCATTTTGGCCATACACTTTCTTGACTGATAGCCTATTCTCGAAATCCATAGGTTGGATCAAAAGTGAAATTAGGTTTCCTTGCTTGAGGTTTGTGGAATTTAGGTATTTACTATTTTTAGTAAATACTAATTTTGGCGCTGGTTCGCCTGTCACTTTCTACGCAGTCCAAGCCTTCTAGCCTGCTCGCTGACTTTGAGGTAAACTTACTATTTTTGGCAGCTGGGCTATTTTTAGTAAGTCTAATTTTGGCAGTGGCATCATCAGCAGTTCAACTTAAGTCATCTTGTTATCCATCAGTCTCAGTTTGGCTTTGGGTTTGGTTTTCTCCTTGGACTGAGTTTCAGACTTAGTCAATTTTCATGTCTTGAAGTTGTACCCTATGCCTAGGCTTGATGACTTCAAGTTGTTTTAAAGAAGGGGACATAAAGGGGTCAAGTGAGCATTTGATTATTTAATAAATGCTTTATTGTTGCAATATGAAATGGATGCCTAAAAAGGAAGTTGAATGATATTTTATTATTTCAAAAAGTAAAAGGCAAAAAGGTGGCGTCCCTTTTGGAAGTTGAAGTGATTCAACTTCTTGGAATTTGAAGAGTTCTTGCTGCTTCATTTGCCAACCCAGTTTATAAATGGTCGTACGCTTGAAGACGGGACATTCATGAATTTATGCTAATGTTATGTTGTCTAAATGACAACTTGGTTTTACTGAGGGATGCTTTACCTCCTAGTTTTCAATCCACTTCGTGGTTTGAAATACAACACCTAGTTGGTTTCTCATTAAGCTGCTTCTCATCCGCATCTCAGCGCGATTGAGCTCAACAACTTGAAGTTTTAATGATATTTCAGCTTTAGTTGCTGATGCAACAAATTGAAAGTGGTTTATTGCACTTTTGTGTGTGAATTTAATTTGCTTGTGGGTACTTTTCCAATCCATTCCTACACCCAAGGCGACCATCTTTGGAGATTTTCAGATTTTAATTTTGAGTTGTTGATTTTTACTTGTCAAAATCGCCCCTCATGAAGGCCGTACCATTCTTGCTGCATTGGGATTCGTGTAAGAATTAAATTACGAGTTTTTGTTGCTGTTTCTTCATCTAATGTTGGGCGCCTATCTTCCAGCAGCTCATTGGTTTTTGTTTCACACAAAACGGAGGTATTTTGAGTGAGTTGTGAATATTTCTTTGAATTTCACAGTTGCTGATCAGAATTTCCAGAATTGTTATTTTACATCAGACTTGTTTAAGTTTGAATCTTCAGTCCTTTCTTCATCATTTATTGTTGATGTCTAACATGGAATCATCCAGTATCATGGTACATTGAATCTATTGTAATTTTCATGTAATTTGCAGCTCTTTTTCCATATTGTAAGACTGTAAACAGTAGTACTGTTCCAGTCCTTTATTGCTGCAATTCTTTCTTTAATTTCACATTAGTACCCCTGGATGGTTTACCGCCAGTGTGGATAATTGGATTTGTATTACTCTTGTACCCACTCTCAAGTGGTGAATCCCCACAACTTTGTGGATGCCCGCCGCAGCGGACGAATTGTTTTAATTGTAATCTTTTCCCCCCACTGTTTGGTGGTAGTGTGGAAATGCTCTTCATGGCTGGTTATTCGCCTATTCATTTCTAGTTTCAATTCAACACTCCGTCATATGTTAGCACCTCGCCCTCAGTGGGATCTTGAGTGCACATTCTTGACGTTGAGTAGTTTCTTTCAAGTATTTTTCATTTAGCTCCTCCACCATATGACAACACCTATTCCTCATTGGGATTGAGTGTGCATTCTTGGTGTGAGTTCTTTTCAAGTTTGGTTTTCTATTTGGAGCTAACGCTAATCAAGTTGGTTAAGTGTTGGTTATGTTGTGTTACTTCATCGAAAAAATTGGTTAGCATATTTCACCCCTTCAAAACTTGCTTTTCCTATAATAAAACAATACCCAAAAAATTTGGGAGTTACAAATCATGAACTCATAGGTAAGATATGCCTTGAAACCCTCTAAAAATGGATGCCAGCTGCAAGTAACACCTCCAATGGAGGAAATGATGCCAACACAATACTCTCACGTCTATCAATATATGCCTTTCAAACTTCACACCAAACCTCTGAAAACACCCACAATACTCAGCAATATATATATATATTATTTGTCCAACTACCTAGCAAGCAGGTGTAATGTCCCCTTCTCATAGTGATTAGCCTTGCAGTTCATCAGCCTATTCCGGAGACCCGTAGGCTGGAATGAGGAGAAATTAGGGTTTCTTGGCTTGGAGTTTTGTGGCATTTCATGTTATTTACTATTTTTAGTAAATACCACTTATGGCAGTTTGCAGTTGAACTATCCTCAGTCATCTTTTCAGTTGGCGCAGTTGTTTATGTTTAGGCCTTGTCTTCAAAAAGCTTTATTTGGTGAAAATATTTGAATTAAGGCATTAATGTTTTATTTCTCTGTTGACCCCCTTGGCCTAAGGAGATAACTTAAAATTGTTTTAAAAGAGGGCCATGAAGGGTACGCCCTCATTAAGAGATTAATTATTATTTTTTGAAATATTTTATCACCTTGAAAGTGGATGCCACCTTTATGAGGAATTTATATTTTTGAAAGTTGAAAAGAATTTCAAAAGGTGACTTTTGGCGTTCCTCTTGGGAAAGTGAAGAGTTTCTCAGTTTTTTATAAAATGAAGGCATTGCTCCAGCATTTGGTTATCTACTGTTTTTCATAATGTTATGCTGTCAAAATGACAATGGACTTTTTGCTTCAAGGATGCTGCCTCCTAGCCCCCTTCCAATTTCGTGTTTGAAATACAACACCTAGTTGGATTATTTCTGCTTCTCAAATCAGACTAGCAGATTGAGCATCAAGATTGAAGAATTTCTGAAGTATTTTTACAGTTTTGGTTTACTGGTTTATCTACAGTTGAAGCTGGTTTTTGATTATATCTCTTGGAGTGATTTTAATTTTGTTCTGGGTACTTTGGCAAATCAACTCTTGGTTCAAGGCGACCCCTTCCTCAAAAGATTGGAATTTATTTCCAAGTCTTTGAATTTATCTTGCAAAATCGATTTTTCAAGAGGGTCGTACCATCTGTGGTGCATTGGAATTTGTGCCAAATAATTGGAGTTTCTGGTGATTGTTTCTGGATTGCATCTTGGGCGCCAAACCTCTAGGAAGCATTTGCAACTGATTTCTCATCATTCGGAGGTAATTTGACCAAGTTATGAGTATTTCATGATATTCACAGTTGCTGGTTTGAATTTCCAGAATACAGATTTTATATCAGATTGTAATAGTTCTCTGTTTTTGGCTTCATACTTCAGTTTTGGAGTGTTATTTGATTGTTAGAACTTATACTTCTCTTCCTAGATTCATTCTCTATCATTGTAATTTGTAATCTGCAGAGTTTAATTTGTAAAGGTTGAGATTGAGCATTACTAATCCAACCATTTCCAGTTCTGCAATTACTTGTTGTTTTCTCATTAAATTACCCCTGGATGGTTTACCGCCAGTGTGGATAATCTGATTGTAACACTCTTGTACCCACTTTCATAGTGGTGAATCCCCACAAGCTCTGTGGATGCCCGCCGCAGCGGATGAATTGTTTTAATTGTAATCTTTTCCCCCCACTGTTTGGTGGTAGTGTGGAAATGCTCTTCATGGCTGGTTATCCGCCTATTAATTTCTAGCTTTCAATTAAACACTCCGTCATATGTTAGCACCTCGCCCTCAGTGGGATCTTGAGTGCACATTCTTGACGTTGAGTAGTTCTTTCAAGTTTGGTTTTCTATTTGGAGCTAACGCTAATCAAGTTGGCTAAGTGCTGGTTGTGATGTGTTAATTTATCGAAAAAATTGGTTAGCATATTTCACGCTGATAATCTTCCTTTAAATCCCACGACTTGAATTTGCTATCAATCAGCAATGCAAACCCTTGAATATGCAGTAAGATGGCGGCAAACTATAGGAAACCCTACAATCCCAATATTTGCAATATTAAAAATCTCCAAATCTATGTCCAGATCAGCAAGGATTGACTCATACATCAGCAAGTAAATCCTCCCGATTCAATCAATATATCTTCCAATTTCCCATTGATTTCTTTGAACCCTGAATATTAAATCTCTCCTGTAAATCGGTGAAGCACAAGCACAACCTTTGAATGAAGTTGTCTGCAAGCTAGCTTGGGAGATTTTTCACTCTTGCACTAAGTTGTTCTTCCTGAGAGATTTTGTCCTCAAAAAGCTAAGTGTTTATAGACTCTCCAATCTCCTACAAAAACCCTTATCAAAATAATCTTCTCAACAATGAATGAATGTGCAAATGAGCTCCAAATGGCTTTTTATAACCCACACGCCCTAATTTTCATTTGAGTTATATTTCATTTAATTTACTTCTTTCCCGCCTTATACCTCCCTTTTTAATTTGCACTTAAAGTGCACTTTAAAAACATTTATATCCCACTTTTAATAAAGTCCTTTAATATATTATAATAACGTATAAAGTTAATTAATTTAAATTAACTTTATAATTAACATTATTAAAATTAAATACATAGGACCGTTGAATACCAAAATGTCTCCAGGATATAAATATGCCATCATGCCCAAAATAGTAACTAGTAAGGTTACATACCTTTGGGCCAAATTGGACATCAAATAATTTTTTTAATCAAATCTTCACTTTCAGGCACCTATAGCTGCTAAAACATGAGGAATTTGAAGATGATGCAAACTAGTGATTTGTGAAATTTTGCTCGTAGATTCTAAATATATTTTTTTCAAAATTTTTGGAATCATATTGCACCTCTTTTTTCATCTCCTCAAAAACTAGTTTTTTCAGAAAAACAACATTTTAAAAAAGTGACGCCAATCGTGATAATCCATAACATTTTTTCCATGAAGGATAAAATTTAATTCTTCAAATTTAGATTTGTAACTCGGATATCTAGTGCTTCCACTTGGTTAGATAGTTTTTATTGAATATTTTTTCTTTAATCAAGCTCGGACCAAACCAATTATAATTCAGACATAGCACTAATCGTGATAACGCGAATCCTTTTTGTATGTATTGAAATTCAATTTTTTCTTTGTTGATCAAGGACTTTCAATATTCTGGTGCACTAATATATATATATATATATATATATATATATATATATACACACACATATATTTTAATAATCGCTATTTTTCCACATGTGCAGAACATAGAGCTTGATTTTTGGTGAAAAACCTACATTCACAAGAAATAAAGAATAAATATAATAATAAAATTATACTTTTGGGAAGCTTATAATAAGGAATACATACTTACAAAAAATAAATTTTAAATGAATTCATTTGATCCCCCAAAAGGTAAATCAAAAGTGGTTTTTATCATCATTTGATAGGTGTAAAGGAGACTCATATAGGTATGGTTTAAACTAAAGGTGGTTCTATCCAAGGGGGTTTGATTTAAGGTAGTTTGATCAAACCATCTTCAATTGGAATTCTTTAAATGGAACCTTTAAGGCTCAAATCATTATATTTTCTAAAAAATATATGATTTCAGCAAAAATTAGTTCCTCCCAAATTGTAAACCGCCTTGTGGGATCACTATAGTAAGTATAAATGAAATGTCCATGTGACTTGCTAAAAATAGTAAGTATGGTTTAAATGACTGAATAGCTTTTGCGAACTCCTTGGCAAACATTGGGCTAGGAAAAACACTGATTGAGCTCAAAAAGGTCAGATTGAACAAGTCTGCAATGCCCTCAAAGGGCCCCCTAACCACTGTATTAGTCCACGGGGACCAAGTGATGGACTAACCACTGCGACTGACCACTGCCTAGGAAAAAGGGGGCATTACATTGTCTAGCTTGGAAGGGCCTAGAGTTTGGCACTCTTCTCAACATGTGAAAAACTATCAAAATTCAAGGCACTTTTGTTATCAAGAGTATATGGAAACCTTAGGAAACCATCAAACCTTGGCTTCAGTAGGTGAGAAATGACTTCCACAATGACCTTTCTATCAATCAACAATTGTTTGGCGGTCTTCAGTCCTTTCTTGGCAAGACCACCCACTAGCTAAAGTGCCATTGATTCATGCCTTGAAATTCTTTAAGAGAGGCATTCATGTATTTCCAAATTTCATCAATATGGCCACCAAGAATTTTCTTTCTTGGCCTAAATTGAAATTGAAATTCAAGCTTACCAATCAATACCAAGAGACCTTTCAGTTTGTGCTTGATATTGTACCTCCTCAGATGCTTCATAAAATTGGGGTTAGATCTCTTAAACCTTGGTGTAAGGACTAAAAATGGTACCTAGATACACCCTTTTGAAATTACAAGCCTTGCAAAGGCTATTTGTGGCTATCCCCCCATCTACCTATAGTGGATCAACTAAATCTTCAGTGGAAACTCTAGTCCCCTATTGGGAGTTTGCATCACCAATCCCAAACCATTTGATCAGCAATGCTAGCTGTAAGAATCCAGGTGATTCTCAACCCAAACCCTTGACTGAATATGGCGATTTTTGAGAGTTTTGTGTATTTTGAATTTTTTGAGGTTTTTTGCATTAACATGAAAAGCTGCGATTTTCCTCTAAATTGCTAATAAATTCATAATAAATAAATAATCTCTAAATAAGCTTTGAAAATGTTCAGAGAAGGTAGGCGCATCATTTTATTTCATTTCCAGAGCATTTACAATAGCAAACAATAAGATATGCATGAAATATTAATTTATTACGAAGGAACCTGATTTTTCTTCTTGCTGGCACCAGAATATAGAGAGAATGGTACGGCTGAATGAATAATGAATCTCTGGTCTCTGAAAATCAATGCTGAATCTCTGAAAACCCTAGGCGCACCCAAACTGACTGACTGAAGCTGAGATCTGAAGATGTTCACTGGCAAATGAAGAAAGTACGGCTTGCTGGTACATAAATGTACGGCCCCAGCAGTAGCATTAAATAAAGTACGGATTCAATAAATAAATGCCAGATCTTTGTGAGAAGAACTTTGTGAAGTCGCCTCAACTGCTAGATGATTATTCTCTGTCAAACCCTGAATGAATCAATCAATAAGCTCGATCTGTAACCTCTGTGTGAAGTTACCAAGAGATAATCTTCAACTGGTATTGCACAGTCTCAGTATGCCAAACTTTGAAGAGGTATCGTTCTCTAGAATCTATTCGTTTGCTGAAACCCTAGGTTTTGCAAACTCCAATGCTCAGAGCAAATACAAGACAAATTTGAATAACATATCATGATGGTTCGATTTGTCTTTCCTGTGAATATATATGCTTCTTCAAAAATTCGACCAACCCTTCTTTTAATAATCATTTTAATAAAATGATTTAATTTGCCTGTTTGGACTTAGGAAGAATATTTAATAATTGGCGCCCCTCATCATTAATGAATAAATATTCATTCATTAAATTAATTATGCCACTTTATTATAAAGTATTAAAATACTTTATAATACGCCTTAATTATAATATTTAAATATATTAATAAAGTGACTCTTTATAATATAAAAGTCAAAATATTAAATATTTAATAAATCATTAAATACTGCTATCCTTCCA
>VDFB02000747.1:0-20308 GCA_007258455.2 Sequoia sempervirens | reverse complement strand
GAGGCATTAATTTCAATCAAAAGATCTAGGGATAGATTTTTTGGAGGATTGATATTTTTGTAAACCCCTAAGGGGCCGACACACTTTTGATATATAAGGCATTTGTTTCCTTTTGTAAGCAGTTCGGATAATGCATTAAAGAGAGTTAGTGATTTTTAGCAATGCTCTCTTAGCTAGTGTATGTTTTGTAACTCACTACGATTTTTGGAATATAAAGTACAGAGTTGCCTTGGCCTCTGTTGACGCTTTATTTTTCCATTACTATTCTTGCAAAGTGTTGTGCATTTCAGGTTAATAATCAAGTTATCTTGTGAATTCTTTTTATTCCTTTATAACTTTATTTGGTGTTTCATGCCCTCCTTTGTAAAAAGAACCATTATATGAATCACAAAGTTGTGTTTACATAATCACACATAGATTCTTTTCTGTGAAAGTCTTTTCCTTTATTGAAAAAGTGTGTGTATCAAACCTGTTTGTGACATATTAATGTGTAGCTCATAGAATTTGATATGTATCTTTCTGATCATTGACAAATTTCAAGTGCACTCTAAGTATTCCATTGATCTCATCAAACTCGGTGTATCACCATAGTTTAGTTTCATTCATGTACTCCTTCTCCCTTTTCCCTTTACAAAATCGTTAGTTTAGGTGATACCCAAAGGAAGTTGGCCTTCTCGGAGGTTCATTTCAACTTCAGGTGACCCACAGCCTTGAAATGATCCCATGTTTCACTAAGCTCAAGTTCCATTCACTGTGCGTAGGGTGCATTTCTAGGTGACAACATGTATTTTAGTGTGTTGTGTGTATTTTAGTGTGTCATGCTAGTGTCTAGATAAATTTAGCTCAAACAATGATGAGACACTATAAAATCACAAGTATAACACAAAAGTGATATAAAATTTGACAAAAAGAGATTATAGGAAACAAGAACTAAGAACCTTGAGAAGAAGATAGGCTAATGTATGGGATAAAATGTACCTACAAATAGAGTGAGGAATGGAAATGAAAGTTAGCACAAAACATAGCATGAAATTTTAAGGGTATACAATTTTTGACTTTAAACAATGATTAAATCTTTAGGCATTCTATGTGTTTAGAGAATTGAAGATTATTCTAGCAAGTGATTTAAAAATCTCTAGTAATGTTCTTTTATACAAGTTTAATGCACATAAAATATTTAGTGGTTCTACGTGTTTATAGAATGCAAGATGATTATAGCAAGTGATTCCAAATTCTTGTAAGGACCCTAGGTAATGTGCTTTTATACAAGTTTAATGCACAATTTGAAAATTTTAAAACATGAGTTGGTATATATAGCAATATTAAGAATATTTGAGATTAAAAAAAAAACTTAAATTTGGAACTAAAGGTTTAAGGGCACACATGTGGTCCTAAACTAGGTCAAGGACACACATACATTCATAAACTAGCTCAAGGTGTTTCCTATATATAGTCTCAACTTAGATAAAGTACAACTATATGAAAGATGGGAGTTATTTGAGAAAAGTTAAAATACTATTTCTAAGTGAGAAATACTTTGGGGTTAGTGAGTCTTGAAAATTAGAGAAAATCACCTACTAGTACTATGTACTTAGAAAACCCACACAAAGTGATGCAAAATGAGAGGAAAAAGTGAAAAGTCAAACTAACATTTTTGAGAGAAAAGAGTTTGGAGTTAGTGAATGTACCAAATTAAACAAAAACATGTGCTCATATTATAAACTAAGGAAACCCACACAAAGTGGTTTAAAAAAAAATAAAAATACAAAGGTTGCACTATTCACCTCTATATTTTCCCTCATGTTGGTGTGCATGCCAATCTATATGATAAAACACACAAGTAAAAAATAAAAGAGACAAGTTTAACTAGAAGCAAAAAAGATAGAATAATATAAATATCACATAAAATGAGAGTGTAAATAGTAAATATTCTCCCATGATTTTATACGTTCCACAAGGGTGTGCACAAAAAGAAAGGAGATATATACTAAGTTAAGTAAAGCATAATAAATCATAGTTTTATAGAAAGCTATTCAAACATAAAAATATTAAAAATATAAACTTGATAAAAAATTTGTGAAAAGTCTTGGTAGAAGCATGTGGGATATAGGAAATATAAAGGTTCATATATTTGCATGTAATAATTATTGATATAAGATGAATATGAAAGATTCCCCTACTTTTTTATTAGTTGGAACTATCATTAATGGATGTAACTTGGAAAAGAGAGCAATTTTTTTTCTCCCCAACTAATAATATCAAGTGAAAAGAATAAAATAACATAAAATAGTAATGCATTAAGAGAGATCTAGGGAAAAGTGCAAGAATCCAATGGGTGGTAAAATTAAGCAACATTTCAAAAACATACACACAACTCAAAACATGTAGAGATAGAATGCAACAACACATAATTTTATCAAACTTCGATAACATAATTGTTGCATAAGATGCAAATGTTGAATACAATTTATCAAAGTGATCTATTACCAGATATACTCCATAATGATGTTTAGGGATGTAATACTTATGCACATCATGTTTCTATAATAAAATCTTTTGCAATCTCCTAGAGTTCATATAACCTTCTTGATTTAATACACATTAGAATTACAAGTTATCTATTCAAAATAGATGAATATAGAAATAGAATCTTCGAAACATATTACAGATGTCAATACTAACCAAGATCCACAAATCTGATTGCACAATAGTCTTATGACCTAATGCTAACCAAAAATATTATCTTTCGAAATGATTATTAAAAAAAAAATATAACTTCTAACCTTCCAAACTAATAAGATAGATTTGATTTCTGCTATCCTATTATTTACATTCCTTGTTAAAAATATTTTTTTATATCTACTTCTCTCTTTTGATATTCACATTACATATATATAGTATTTGTCTTTCTTTCCTAAATCTTAGTAGATGGATTTTTTTGGTTAAAAATAAAATATTTTAAAGAACAATGAAAAATTAAATCATCCATTCTTTCACATGGATTATTTGGTTACAATGAAATATTTTTATTCTTGAACACACATTTCTCCTATGAGTTGGGCATCAACGGTTGGAACAAGTAATATTTTAATATAAACAATAATTTAGAGGAAGTAGACAGGCTAAAAGTAAGAGTAGCGTATGCTGTTAATATTTTAAAATAAATAGGTTGATTCTATTTTACTAATGTTTTTAAATTGTCCATGGTATTTGGCTTAATAATATAATGAGATGCATGCATTCGAATCAAGTGATTTTTGTTTCATGATGAGCTTTAGGAAAAGGTATATGTTAGATCGTCACAAATACACAATAAGTTTTGGACAGCTAAAACAAGTTTTTTAATGGCTTGGAATATGTAAGTTTATTTCAATTTATATGTTCATAACTTGTGTTCTTTTTCCATAATTCCTTTTTTTTAATAGAGAGTTTCTAGAATTAATTAATTTGTCTATATTTATGTTTTAAAGTAGATTTGGGTTTTAAAAAAAATTAAGTTATGTGTTTAGAGATATACATTTAAAGGTATTATGTTAGTTTATTTTAATGATTATAGAGAAATTAAATGTTATGAAAAACATTTAATTAAAATATGATAATATATTAAGTTAATGATATCAAATTTTCACAATTTATATTGTTGATCAATATTGTTTTTAGATTAGATTGTGTTGGAACTTTTTGTGTATCAATGTTTCGGATCACACTCCATGATCCATCATCAGGATGAAAGAGAGCAAAAGAAGAAACTTCGTTTTAGATTATTTTTTTCTCCTCTTGCTCTCTTTCATCCTGATGATGGATCATGAAGTGTGATCTGACACATTGATGCACAAAAACCCCCAACACAATCTAATCTAGAAGCAATATTGATAATCAATATATTGAGTCTTCAAGTGTGGATCTAGTGGTTGAACTATTGAAAAAAATAGAAAATAATCATAAGCTCAAAATCTATTTCACAAACTATGGTTGAGTGTAGGGTCTCTCAAGATGTTCCCTTGGGATTAGTTTAGCTCATCCATACTGACTCAAAAATAGAGTCACGGTATGCTAAATTGGATATACCCTAAGAATTAAAGAAAAATGATAATATATTTCCATTTTTATCACTAACATTTATAGACTCATCTATATCAACTACTATGTTTATATTAACATCCAACACCTCTACATTTATTATATATCTATATCACTATTAAATTAAATTTGGTGCTTAGCTATTAATAAGTAAGCCGTTCTTTTTTATATTGTTATAGGAAGTCTTAATGGTTCTTCTTAACACCAACCTATTTTTCTTATGCAACAGTACATCAAGAAAACATCTTTCGTAGGTGCCAAAGGTCAAATTCCATAAATAATGGAGTCATGTTGCTAAGGATAGAATCACTCCATCTACACTAGATTGTAGTATGATCATATCCCAACATAAAATTCTTAGGGTGACCTACTTCATACATCATTTTATTTTAAAACATCCATTTTAGATAATTCTAAACTACACCTAAAATTTTATGATAAAAAATTTGAGCAAATCTCTATCAACCATCAAAATCAACTAAGTCCTCTAATTATTAATCTAATTATTTTTAATATTTAGCATATAATCTCTTACTACTCTCTATTAAAGATTTTATTCTTGAGAAATAAAAATAAAACACCTTGAAAATATATAGGCTAATAAATAAAATAAAATAATCAATATTACAATTAACCTAGATAAATGAGATAAGTTTGGACATGTTGTTGGATCTAAAACTAAAATAAAAATGAAATAACTAAAATAAATACATACCTTGATGTTGGGGAGCCACAATTTGCTTTGAAATATACATAATACCTAAATTTAAGACTAGATTTGAAAATAAATGATTGTAATAAACATGTATTATGAAATCTAAAAGTGTGTGTGAAGACCTAGATCAAGGCTACAATTGTGACATGAACCTTTTGAATGGATTCATGAACCTCAAAATCTAGAATTGAACCTTTTAGGTATCCTTAACATTTGAAAAAATTAGTTTTCCATTATTTTGATAATAAATTTTGAATTAGAGTTCATGATCACTTATAAAATTAAATGTCTATGAAGTAAAATTTTAGATTGTTTTCGGATTTTGTGTAAGTGTTAGTAAGTTACTTGGTATTTGTTGATTTCCAACAACTATTGAGGTAAAAACCCCTCTTCACTTGGTAGGTGAGGTTACCTCTTATTAAAATCTTCAATTAAAAAACAACCAAAGATTATATATTATGCAACACTGTGATGATAATTTTGGAGATATTTTACATGTGCAAAGGGATCTTTTGAAAAGAAAAATAAGCAAATAAGTTGTAAGATCGATAAAATCTAAATAATCTCACAAAAATATGATAATATCTAAAACCATGCATGAACTTATAAGCAATTTTATAGCTTGCAAGAAAATAGTTAGAAAATAAAATTACTTCAAACATTAAAAAAGATAAAATAAAAAATACAATATAAGATCCAAAGCTCTAATCTATATTTTATTATTCTTAAAAATAAGAAATTTCAAAATATTTTGTTTTTTTATACAAATTATAATTTTTTTTCCAAAATTATATACCTTAACAATGATAAAATCCCTCACTAGATATAACCTTTACTTTATAATTTCAAGTAGTTATCAAAGAATAAAAATAATATTTCAAAATATACCAATAAGAAAAACCATCTTTCTTATGCAGTGCTTAGCTCTCAAGGGTTTCTAGTTAATTTTTGATAATTTTTGTTATATATATATGGATTGAAGTTATTTTAACCACTATCTATATTTAAAAAAATAAAATATTAATATAATATTATATTTTTTTATACACCTCTTATGAAGAGAAAAAATCTTGATATATTCAAATTTATACATTATAATTTTTAAGACATATTTGAACAATTTTAGTCTAAATTTGAGACTCAAAATGTTGTCAATTTATGTTTATGTGATTGATCCTCTAGTTATATTACCTTCTTCAACCATGATAATTCATTTATAATTTTCTTATAATCTTTTTGTTAGTAGTAATCAAATGGGTTCAAAGTCTACTTTATTGCTTCTAGATTGGGACCATCAATATAATTCGAACGAAATTTATAAAGTTAATATTTAAGAATTCATGATTGAATGTTGCACAAATTTCTTATCTAATTTCATTTCAAACTCCTTGAATATTAACTATATCTTCATCAACCTATCCAAATAAGATGAATCAAAATTAAATGATTGGGTTAATCCATCCTTGATTAGTTGAGTGAGACAATTCTTGAGAGTATTGGTAGAATTTATTAATGTAGGTTTTTATTTTCCTAGTGGGTTAATTTATTTTCCCTTAGTTCTATTTTTTTCCTACACTTTTTTTAAGCTTTCTTAGGATAATAAAGTGAGTTAATTATTTAATAACTAGGAGAGAAAGTGATGAGGTGTCTCCACACTTAAAGGGTGGATTACTTACTTATTCATCACTTTATTTAATATTGGTGGTTATTGGTGGTCAATTTCTATTGGTTGGATTTTCCACCTCCATCATCTCCTTAGTTCTATGTAAAAACTCATTACCTAGCTTGTATTTTGCGTATTCTTGCATAGTCTTGCATACTTTGGTATACATGTACTTTGATGCATAGAGTCATTATTCTATAGATTTTCTTTGAGATCCTAATGTAATCTTGTCATCTTGACATTTGTACATCTCTTGGAATTTGAGGTTTGTAATTGTATTATTTCATTTACACTTTTATAGCTTCTCTCTCTCATAGAAAGATCATGGTTATTCATCTGTTTTGGATTTCTAGCATGGTATTAAAGATTAGAGAGTTTTTGGTATTTGGATTCTTAATTAAGGGATTAGATGACCTATATGTGTTAAGCCACATTAAATCGACTATATTCTATTTGGAGGGACTATAGTCTCATACATGTGCTTAATTTGTGATGTGATTATTGAATGTTTGATAATGCAGTTAATGTCTAAAAGTTAATTAGGTCCTAAGTGAGGGTTTTGATGTTTTGATTTTCCCTTATGATATTTGAAATTCACATTCTTCTCTTTTTGGGTTTTGATGGGTTGGTAAAAGTATTCAAATTTAGATAATTGGGAATTTTTGAACCCCTAGGATGCATACCTATGGGTTAGGGGTCAAATCTTATCCATATATTGGAGATTACTCAAGGTATTCCCCTTCTTAATTTCTCATTAAGAAGGGAACTGGAATATTTTGGGGAAGGGGTTGAGTGTTACCTCCAAAATCTCATTAATGAGATTGGAGCGCTCTTGTGGAGTGTTGAAAGCTCCTTGTCTCTTCACTTCCCCAAGATTTTTCAAACATCTGTGAGAACTTGTAGGGATATGTGTCAAAAGGGATGAATGAGAGAGTGACATGTGGCACTACATCATTCAAGGATTCAAATTCTTGCTCCCTATATCTATCCTTTGGAAAACCAAAGGAGGGGTTCTTTTGGGGGAGAATTTTACTTGTCTTTAAGAGAGAGTTTTTACTTGTGCTTGGATTTTGGGATTTTGGAGAAGCTATCTTGGAAGGAGGAGATATTTGCAGCCCATCCTCAAATTCTTCTTCATTGGAACTTGGTCTTGAGGTAGGCATCTCATGCCTGATTATGTATCTTTATAATTTCATATAAATGTGAATGGTTGTGTGTTGTGAACTACATTTTGTTACACTTTCTTTGTGCTCTTGTGAATTTAAATGTTGTAAAGGATTTGGGTTGTCTAGGATAAGCTCACCCATTTGGGAAGAGAATCCCTTAGTGGGGATAGCGAGAGGTAGAAACCTATATGGGGAGCCTAACCCTCCTTAGAGAAGGAGAGGCTCAAGGGTATGAGTACCCATGTATAGATGGTGGTATAGTGAATGAGTTAAATGTGTTGTATGAGAATGGAGAAAAATGAGAAACTTAGATATTTATGTTTTCATGATTCTCCCCATATGGAGAGTTTTGCACCCTCCTTTTTCCCTTTGGATTCTTGATATGGATCCTTGTGTAAATGTGTAATACCTTGGGTGGGTATAACTTTTTATTTGTGTTTTAATAATTTTTTGAGTGGCTATGTTTGGCATGATTGTTTGTGTACCCATTCACTTTTTTACCTCCTAGGTTTGGAGTGGCTGGTTTTGTAGCCAAGGGTTGTGTTGGAACTGTAAAAATCTGATGATTTTACATATTGTTCACTCATAAATTTCTAGATTGGTCCTACATGTGCATATTTCACCCATATTTTTCCATATGGTCCCATAGTTTCCATCGGGTCATGCATTTTTTACATTATGGTCCCTATCGACATTTGAGTACCAGGGTCTTCCTATTCCATATTGTATTTCTACGAGTATAAGTCTATGTTGCCTATTGGCAAGACTTATTTGATGTCACAGTGATCGAGATCCATCTCTAGGCATCCATCAACATGACATACACATTGTTTCGGCGACAAAAAAGGATCATATCGGCATGAGTTGTGAGTGTCGATATAAGGTCATAGTGAACTCTTGTGGTCCCTTGAGAGGTAGCCTTCACCAATATATGGATAAAAATATGTCTTGAATTCCCCCCCTAGACATATGCACTAAATATGCATCTAGTTAGAAGGAGGGAAAAAAACCCCTAACTTCTATTTGAGATACTCAAATGTATCCTTTGAAAGTGCCTTTGTAAATATGTCTGCAACTTTTTCCTTTGTGGGTACATACTCCAATCCTACTTCCTGATCCACAACTTTCTCTCTTTAGAAGTGATACTTGATAGATATGTGCTTGGTTCAAGCATGTATCACTGGATTGTTTGAAATATTGATGGCACTTGTGTTATCACATAAAATTGGAGTGGGATCATCATACATCACCTTCATTTCTTTCAAATTTTTCTTCATCTGCAACACTTGGATGTAGATTAAAGATGTTGCAACAATATATTCTTCTAATGTTGTTGATAAGGAAAATGAGACTTGCTTCTTACTAAACCAAGAGACCAATCCATATCCTAAAAGGAAAGCTCTGCCACTGGTACTTTTGTCATCTACACTACTAGCCCAATCAACATCAATATATGCATTCAAGGAGAATTCATACCCTTTTGATACCATATTAATCCATAGTCTAGGGTGCTCTTTAAATATATGAAAATCCTCTTGAAAACCTTTACATGAGTTTCATTTAGATCAGCTTGAATCCAGCAACCAAGCAAAATGCTAACCTACATATATCAGTCTTTGAAGTAGTTGCTAAGTACCATAGACCCCAATCATAGACCTATGAGTTAGATCGACCTTAGGTGACACATCATTCTTACTCATATGGCAACCAATTACAATTAGAGTACTCACTAGTTTATAGTCTTCCATACCAAACTTCTTTAGCATTTCCTTTAAAACATACTTTTCTTGAGAGATAAAGATACCATTATCTAATTGTGTAATTTGAAGTCCAAGAAAGAATGACAGATCACCTATCATAGACATTTGAAATTCCTTTTTCATCACTTCATCAAACCTCTTACACATTTCATCATTTCCACCAAAGATTATATCATCTACATATACAACAACTATTAGAATTCATTCACCCTCAATTTTGATGTAAATATTGCTATTTGTGGTACATTTCTTGAAGCCCTATTGAAACAAGTACTTGTCCAATCTTGTATAACACCTTAGGGGATTTTGAGACCATACAATGCCTTCTAAATTTTACATACCCATTTTTGTCTATTGATAGCTGAACCACCTCAAGTTGTTATATGTAAACTTCTTAGATAATTCACCATTCAGAAAGTAGATTTTACATCCATTTGATAAAGCTTACATTCTTTAGGAACAAATAAAATGCAGGGAAACATTCCCAATATCCTCTATTCTTTCCATTGAAGAAAATATTTCAAATCTACCTCCTAATTTGTGGGAATATCCTTTTGTATACCGGGCTTTTCTTTATTTCAAACCTCTCCATCATCATTCAGTTTATTTCTGAATCCCCATTTTGTTCCTATTACATTCTTATTTGTAGGTCTTGGAACCAATTCCCAAGTCTAATTTTTCTCAATTTTATTTAGCTCTTCTTACATTACTTGTATCCATCCTTCATCTCTTTTTCTAGCAACAAAAAAAGTTTTTGTTTCTATTCTTGACAAAAAAGAAAAATTCACTTGTTCATTTGTCTTTGCAAATTTTCTTGTCTACACTCCCTCATTCTTGTCTCCAATGATTTGATCTTTTGAATGATTTTTTGAACATGTACTTGGTAAGAGTTTTGGGGATATTTTATGGTGCTTCTTCCTTCTCTTCAACTTCTTCTTCCTCATCCTCTATGCAAGTACATTCATTGGACCAACAATCTTCTTGTTCATGTGTGTTGTGATGTGACTCTTCATCTAGTCTGACATTTGGACACTCAAATACCTTCCTCAACCTTTTATTGTAGCATTTAGAAGCTTTAATCCTAGTTTAGTATCCAAGAAAGGTTCCTTCATCATATCTTGAATCAACCTTTCCCAAACCTTCTTCATCTCTTTTCATAAAGTACATGCTTCCAAAAAATCTCAAATAATTGATAGTTGATGGTTTCCCATACTGGAGCTCATAGGGATTTTTGGTGCTATCCACTCTTAGCTGATCACTATTGAGAATATAGACAAAAATATGCACTACTTCTTTCCAATACACATCAGACAACTTAGCTGTTGGACACTAGGAACACTGAGAGTGGGGGGTGAATCAATGTTCCATTATATTTGAATTTCAAACTAGATCTAAAACTATCAACAATAATATTTAAACTTTAATGACATCCACAACATATAAATAGAAGGAAACATGGAAACACATTAAAGAACACCATAACACCAATATTTTTACATGGAAACCCTGTTAGGGGAAAAACCACAATGGAGGTTAGTCCACAATATATACTCTGTTAAAAGTATGAACAAAGGGGAATGCACTTGCATTCAAGAACATCACTCTAGAGCTCTCACCGGCCAAAAATAAGAAAGGATCAAATACCTTTACAAAATGTTTGGAATATAATAAAAAATGTTGAACCGAGAAAAAATAACATCTCCAAATGCCTAGATTAAGTCTCCAATGAAGTTCGCTTAAAAATGATCTTCTAGTCTTTCCATTGGTCTCTTGTTTTTCACTCCCCACTCCTCCCTCTTACTCATGCTATGTTTCTCACCCTCTAAAACCCCCTCTTAATACCTACACACACATCTACACACATTCAACACTTTCAAACTTCTTCACACATCTCTTACACTTCCAAAATGAATTATCGATCTTGTATATATATCCGTGAACAAGAATTTCATTACTATATGTCAGCTTCACATACGATATGGCACTTGTGTTATCACACAAAATTGGAGTGGGATCATCATACATCACCTTGATGTCTCTCAAAGTTTCCTTCATCTGCAATACTTGGGTGCAGAAAGATGTTGCAAAAATATATTATTCTTATGTTGTTGATAAGGAAAATGAGTCTTGCTTCTTACTAAACCAAGAGACCAATCTATATCCCAAAAGGAAAGCTCCACCACTGGTACTTCTTCTGTCATCTACACTGGTAGCCCAATCAACATCAATATATGCATTCAAGGAAAATGTGTACCCTTTTGATACCATAATCCATAGTATGGGGTGCTCTTTAAATATATGAAAATCCTCTTGAAAACCTATACATGAGCTTCGTTTAGTTTAGCTTGAAACCATGCAACCAAGCAAACAACTTACATAATATCAGGCCTTGAAGTAGTTAAGTACTATAGACCCCCAATCATAGACCTATACAGAGTTAGATCGACCTTAGGTGACACATCATTCTTACTCAAATAGCAACCAATTACAATTAGAGTACTCACTAGTTTATAGTCTTCCATACCAAACTTCTTTAGCATTTCCTTTAAAACATACTTTTCTTGAGAGATAAAGATACCATTATCTAATTGTGTAATTTGAAGTCCAAGAAAGAATGATAACTCACCTACATAAACATTTCAAATTTGTTAGATGCATCTCTTCAACAAACCTCTTACACATTTCATCATTTCCACCAAAGATTATATCATCAACATACACTACAACAATTAGAATCTTTTCATCCTCTATTTTGTTGTACAAATTACTATCTGTGGTACCTTTCTTGAAGCCTTGCTGAAATAAGTACTTGTCCAATCTTGCATACCAAGCCCTAGGGGATTTTTTGAGACCATACAATGCCTTCTAAATTTTACATACCATTTTTGGGTCTATTGATAGCTGAAATCCACCAAGTTGTTCTATGTAAACTTCTTAGATAATTCACCATTCAGGAAAGTAGATTTTACATCCATTTGATAAAAGTTTACATTCTTGTGAACAACAAATGCAGGAAACATTCTAATATCCTCTATTCTTTCCATCGAAGAAAATATTTCCTCAAATTCAATTCCTTCCACTTGTGAATATCCTTTGCATACCAGTCTTTCTTTATTTCTCAAAAACCTCTCCATCATCATTCAATTTATTTCTCAATACCTATTTTGTTACTATTGCATTCTTATTTGTAAGTCTTGGAACCAAATCCCAAGTCTAATTTTACTCAATTTGATTTAGCTCTTCTTCCATTACTTGTATCCATCCTTCATCTTTTCTAGCAACAAAAAAAGTTTTTGTTTCTATTCTTGACAAAAAAGAAAAATTCACTTGTTCATTTGTCTTTGCAAATTTTCTTGTCTACACTCCCTCATTCTTGTCTCCAATGATTTGATCTTTTGAATGATTTTTTGAACATGTACTTGGTAAGAGTTTTGGGGATATTTTATGGTGCTTCTTCCTTCTCTTCAACTTCTTCTTCCTCATCCTCTATGCAAGTACATTCATTGGACCAACAATCTTCTTGTTCATGTGTGTTGTGATGTGACTCTTCATCTAGTCTGACATTTGGACACTCAAATACCTTCCTCAACCTTTTATTGTAGCATTTAGAAGCTTTAATCCTAGTTTAGTATCCAAGAAAGGTTCCTTCATCATATCTTGAATCAACCTTTCCCAAACCTTCTTCATCTCTTTTCATAAAGTACATGCTTCCAAAAAATCTCAAATAATTGATAGTTGATGGTTTCCCATACTGGAGCTCATAGGGATTTTTGGTGCTATCCACTCTTAGCTGATCACTATTGAGAATATAGACAAAAATATGCACTACTTCTTTCCAATACACATCAGACAACTTAGCTGTTGGACACTAGGAACACTGAGAGTGGGGGGTGAATCAATGTTCCATTATATTTGAATTTCAAACTAGATCTAAAACTATCAACAATAATATTTAAACTTTAATGACATCCACAACATATAAATAGAAGGAAACATGGAAACACATTAAAGAACACCATAACACCAATATTTTTACATGGAAACCCTGTTAGGGGAAAAACCACAATGGAGGTTAGTCCACAATATATACTCTGTTAAAAGTATGAACAAAGGGGAATGCACTTGCATTCAACAACACTGCCTAGAGCTCACCGCTCAAAATAAGAAAGGATCACTACCTTACAAAATGTTTGGGAATATAATAAAAATGTTGAACTGAGAAAATAACATCTCCAAATGCCTAGATTAAGTTCCAATGAAGTTCAGTTAAAAATGATCTTTAGCCCTTCTGATTGGCTTTGTTTTTCTACTCTGCTCTCCTCTACTATGCTATGTTTTCTACCCTTCTAAAACCCTTCTAATACTCACACACACATCTACACACATTCACACTTTCACACTTCTCACACTTCTTACACTTCTTCACACACTCAAAATGAATTACTGATCTCATATATATATTCGCGAACAAGGATTTCATTACTATATGTCAGCTTCACATAAGATGCAATATTCTTCCACATGTCGGCTCAAATCACCAATTAAAATTAATGTGTACCTACACAAGTCAGCTAGACTATAATAGGGACCCAAATCAAAATTCCCAACACAAGAAATATTAAAACAACTGCTCCTTATACATTTTTGACACACTATATATACCAAGTCAGCCATAATGAGAAATAAATAATAAATCATTCTACCAAATCTCCAAACTCATACACTAATCAATGCAACATTACAAAACTTACCAATAAGTTATCATACATGCTTAGCAAGCTTTCTCAAGGATCCACAACACAAAATGATGATCTGGTGAAGTATACTAATTGACTGACTGACCGGATATCCTATTCTTCATGCTTTCTGATAATAACACACTGCCTACTACAATTTATGTCGATATGAGCTACATATAAACTATAGATTACGCTTAATGACTCTAGTTGCCATAAATTACAACAATATTACCCAAAAAATCTCCCAAATCCATATTCCAACTTAGCTTCATTCAACATTGTTCTTGCCATCTCTTGAATAGTTCTATTCTTTCTTTCCACTACTCCATTTTTTTGAGGAGTTCTAGCATCAGAATAATGTCTTTTTATCCCATGATCTTCACAAAATTCTTCAAACCCACTTGATGTGAACTAACCACCTCTATTAGACCTTAAAAATTTGATTTTGGCATTCATTTCATTATCAACCATTGACTTGAAAATCTTAAATCTACTGAAAGCTTCTAATTTTTCTTTTAAGAATGTAACCCATGTCATCCTAAAAATAACCAATGAGTGACATGAAATACCTTTCACCTTGAAGACTCTTTGTCCTAGTCGATTCAAACATATCAGTATGAATTAGTTCCAAAGGAATTGTAGTAGAATAATCCTTGGTCTTGAACCTTATCCTAGTTTGCTTCCCAATCTGACATTCCCCATCCTCTTGTGCCACAACCAATATTCATTTTTCTATCCTAGAAGACATATTCTTCCATTTACACGCTTAAGTTTGTATAAGTTTCCTTCAGCCCTTGAACCTTTTACCACCAATCTACCAAAATTAGCCTTTCTAATTCCACATTCTTAATCATCAAATAAGAGATTGTATCCTTTACTACACATTTGAATTACACTGAGCATATTGTGCTTGAGACCTTCAACATAGAAAACATCTTTAGTTTTGAATTTTCCATCAATAATTACAGTGTCTTTTCCATTTGAAGATCTTTGCTGATGAATTGTCTCCAAAATTTATTGATCTACCATTTCATTTAACCAACATGACAAATTTTCTTGTCACCAGTCATGTGACTTGAACACCCACTATCTATTACCTAGAGATTTATTTGTCCTTGAGCATGAAATATTATTTCGACAACCATTAAATCTTCATTTCTTATTTCGTTGACTTGCTCAACACTATTTTCCTTTTGGATTTCTTATCTTGCAAAATCATTTTTGTAATATTTTTCTATATGTCCAACATTGTTGTAGATTTGACATGTCACATTGACATCCACTAGAGAAGCAAGATGATTTATACTTACAAAATTTCTTCTATTTATTTCAAATTTGCTCTCTATAGTGTTATGTCAGATACTTATTGCAAATGAAACAATAATGAAAAAATGTAAGATTGAACCTATTTGTGGAGGGTCTTCTTGCATGATGAGATTTTCTTTAGGTTTGATATCAACTACCTGACTTACAGACATAGATTTCTCCAATTTATTTTTGAGTAAGAGGATCTCCTTCTCAATATTTTTACATTAACTTATTTTGGCTTCAATTAGGGAGTTTTTCATTTTTTTCTCTTTCCTTGCACATTCTAGATCTTCAAGAGTAGAGATAAGTTCACCTTAAAAATTAAATTCACCTTCTTCTCCATCCAATTTTTTTTCTTGAGCTTCCAGAGATCATAGTGGCCATAAATAGGGATTCATTTCCATCCTCATATGATGTGCAATGATCTCCTTCATCTAAGGAGTAGTATTGTTCTTTAGAGAGAAGGTTCCTCTTGAAACCCTTGCTGCTACTTTCATTTTCTCCAAAGGGACATTTAGAATCATAATGGATGATTCTTCCAAAATTAAAACACTTGAATGGTAATTTACCTTTATACTTGCATGATCCTTTCTTCAAATTTCTCACAAAGTTTGCTTCCTCTTCCTCGTAATCATTGTGTGAACCAAATGCTTTTTCTTTCTTCACAATATTGAATGAAACTTCTCTTTTTTGTGTACTTTGAGATTCATTCCTCATTTCATAAGTTGTGAGAGATCCAAACAACTCTTTCATGGTGAGCTTTATTATATCCTTGGCTTCTTCAATTACAATTTTTTTTGAGTCAAACTAGTAAGGGAGAGTTCTCAGAACTTTCTTCACTACCACAAAGTTAGTTATATCTTCTCCAAGATATCTAATTCCATTCACAACTTCATCTACCTAGAGAATATAACTAGCTATGTTCTCCTTTTCTTTCATCTTTAGATTCTCAAACAATGTTTTATATGATTCCAACTTTACTTTCTTCACAATATTATTTCCTTCATAGATATTATTGAGCTTATCCCATATCTCCTTTGTAGTCTTCCATTGCACTACCTTAAAAAATTCAGAGTTTTCTAACCCACTTAGATAGCATTCCTTTGCTTTAGCATTATTCTCATGATCCTTTTTTATATTAGAATCAATAATAATATGACCAAGTTTAGTATAATCATCCTTGGTAGCTCTCCAAACACCATAACCTAGCGAGGAGAGATAGGCATCCATCCTCACACTTCAAAAAGAATACTTTTCCCATCAAACTATGATGCCTTATAAAAAGACTCCTTTTGAGCCATGTGATCTAAACCAAGATATACCTTTAGCTGTTAGGTTGCACTAAGGAACTCAACTCTAATACCATTTGTTAGAACACACAGATATACTAAAAGAGGGGTGAATTAGTATATCCCTTGAAATTTAATCCAATTCAAATTTATCAATCAAAATTTATTGTTGCTTTAGCAAAATAAATATTCAAAAGACAAACAGATTACCACAACACCAAATTTAGGTGGAAAAACCACAATGAGAAAGCTGCTTGGAGCTACTATCCAAATCTAGCCTAACAAATAAAAATATATTTTACAATAGGTTTTAAGGTCTTTAACTTAAGGAAGTTCACAACTCCCTTCCCAATATAACACTTACTAAAATATGCTTCAAACTCAGAACCCAATAGTTGATGAATCAGATACATAATTGCCTCAACAACACCTCTACTTCTTTTGGCTCACTGTATTTATCACTTCACTAACTCTCCTTTTCTTTTGGCTCACTACCTATAGTACTTACACTTGCACTTATGCCTTTTTCTCACTACCTCCATTACTTACTCATACACTTCTATTGACTCATTTCCTTCAACACTTCACTTAGACTCTGTTGCTTTCGACTCACTACCTTCAACATACATCAAACACTTTTCTACACATAAATGTACTCATTCATATTCCTTCAACACACTACTTTCATAATTTTCATTTAACACACAACACTTGACAACACTACATTGATCAAACACTTGATCCTTCATTTATACCTTTTGCAAGCATCAAAAATTTTCTCCTTGTCGACCAAACTAAAAAGTGTAAGCATGAAACATGCAATGACCATAACAAGTCAACTCTGAAACATCCACGGTAAAGGAAAATTGAATGTGGTCCAAGCTAAGAGATAGGCATGACCTATTTTACATCTATAGACAATCCCATACCGATTTATGCCACAAAAAATTGGTGTAAACAACTTAATGTACCAAGTCAACCCAACAAACACTTAACCCAAAAAATATTAACTATAGACCACAAGCAATTCTAGAGAGACCAAATAGCATTATGTGGATTACATCACAAACATCAAATTATATTCAAGAAAATTTCCATGCCTTCCTTTCACATCTTCATGCAACATTATGGTGTCACATGAAAAAAATATAGAACCAATATCTCTTGCAAACCTAGACAACATAGTCTTGAGATAGAACAAAAAATTGAACGGAGAAGTTAAATATACATTTTAAGCTCATTCTACAAACCGCAAGACCACAAAAAAAATTGTGAAGAAATGTAGAGCATTTCTCTAAATCTTCCATGACTGCAACAACATAATCTTCACTTTGCTAGCTTAGGAAACTTCTGTAGTGACTTCTATGTTCTAAGAATGGGAACACACATGCTTCATACTTTATTCTTTCTATATTCCAAACTGTAGGAACTTACCTTCAATTGTGGAAGAAAGAAGAGCATTCTTTCAAGCTTTTGTAGTGTAACTTCTTAAGTCATTGACTGTAAGAAATTATTTTATACATTTTTCATTAGCAGAGAGTGAATACAACATCCCTAACATCATTCAATCATACATGAGCAATAGAAAAAGTAGAACAACTGTAATAGCAACTCATGACATCCAACATCATACATAATACTTCTAATCAACATATTGATTGTAGCATATGCAACCATCCACACACTATCACTCTGTTGACATCAATGATAACACCATCAACAATCTCCATTTTATTGACATCAATGACAACACCTGCAACATACTTGCAATAGAACCTACTATTAAAATTTGAGCCTAAATTGGCTGGTCAAGGGAAATACCACCCCTTTCCAAAGAAGTTATTTTTTTAGGATCTAAAGTCTCTAAAAGATAGGTTAAAGTCTACCATGTGTTTCCTATGACTTGCTCCTGATGAAACCTTTGGATTTGGCCTATGGACTTGAAAAGAGGGGAAAGGTTATGTTATATAGGCTCTTTCCTAAGTCAAATCCCATTTTGGTATTTCTACCTCCATGTAAAATAGATGATGGTGATCAAGATGGATTACTCTAGGTCAGCTAGAGGCTAAACAACAATAATAATTGATTGATTGAAACAAAAATGATAAATGATAATGCTACCTTGGTATGAAATACTTGCTGAAGTGATGCCACACCATAAGTTGCCAAAAATGTTGATTAATGGATACCTTGATTTCTTGATAGACCTATAAAAGGTTGATTCCTAGAACACAATGGATTGTTGTAGATAGCTTGTAGAGGATAACACAATACATCTTCACCACAATCGCATCATAAAAGCTTCTTTCTCAGAATTGATTTCTTCTTTCTTCCTAATGTTTAAATGGGAATAAAACTTATTTATTATACATGTTCTAATTGACAATTTAGATTATAGTTCAACTTGAGATATTTTAATCCACCAAAGACCGACACCAAAGCCTTAAATTTGAATTAGGTCCCTTATAAGGTTAGGGTGCTAGGCCCCTTGACCAAGCGATTTTGGCCCAAATTTATCAAGTTGTCAAGGAATTTAATCTATTTTTATGGTGTGGCCCTAAAATGGATAAATTATTAATATAATTAAAGTTGTAATATTAAGAATAGGGTGTCAAGCTAGTGTGAAATTATTAGGGGTGACAATTTATGATGTCATAAATGTAATTTTGACAATATTAACAACTAGGATGTAATGTTAGTCTAGGCTTTAGTTTTTGGTCTTTAGCTATATCCAATTGACTTTTAGCTTCTGCTGTTTCATTTTGGTTAGGGTTGTTGTTTTGCTACGGGTTGTTGGTCTATTTTTGTCCCTGTTGTTTTGTGGTGGTAGTTTTGCTGGCTAGTAGGCTTGTTCATTATTCTTTGGTTGAGTTTAGGGGCACTTTTCCCTTTTTTTTTTATAAAAAACAAATGGGATGAACATACTATTCATCCACATGTATTTAGCAATACAAAATATTTCATAAGCACAAACAAGTTGAATCAATCCACATCACAGTTGAATGATCCACCACATCTACTATCTCCCAAATAAGAACTAGAATTTATTGTTATTAAGTAACACTATAATGATGATTCCTTCAAGAAACCCTTGTATATGATCATCCAAGGAATGGTTGGTATAGGAAAATCCTATCTAATACAATGCATTATTTGTGCACTCCATAGTTTAACATCATGAAAATATAACCCACTCCTTGTTGTCGCTTCTATAAGAATTACTATGTTAACAATACATATTTCAAATATACATTCAACCCTTAATATTTCAATAAAATAAACATAGCCATTAAAGGGAAATTCACGAATAGTATCTCAAGAAGGCATATGACATGTAAAATACCTCCTAATAGATGAAATGAGCTTTATAGGAAAAAATATACTATTGAAAATAGATATTAGATTACATGAATATTTTCCACACCAACAACACCTATTCTTGAATGGCACGTCTATCACTCTTGTAGATGACTAGGAAAAGATAACACCTATTATGGACAAGAATATCTATAAATCACACTTAGATGCCAAATTTCTATGGGAAAAACTCACTACAATCATTACATTACAAACAATTTTCTATCAATA
>VDFB02000745.1:0-12399 GCA_007258455.2 Sequoia sempervirens | reverse complement strand
GATTGGTCAAATACAAGCCACGTAGGATAATCTTCACTCAGCCAAAGGCATTCACAATGTATTTGCATGTTAGTGAGACACTAACCATGTCTCCCCGATGCCACAAGACTTGACTGTCGATATCGCCAAGAGCCATCACTATCGGCAAGATGTTACACTGAGTCTAGAAAACTATCACTAAGACTTCCCCTTGTCGCCAAGACCTCATACCAAAGTTCATCACTTGTATCGTTATCACCAAGACTTATCGCTATCAGTGAAACATCATACCGAAGCTCCAAATTCACATAGAAAATAAAATTCCCATCGGCAAGACTATCGTCCTTCACTGAGAAATCATACCAAGCCTTTATGTTAGACCGCAATGTTCTACCGTAAGCAAGATGTATCGCTTTCACCAGGAGATTACACCGAGCCTTCAAGTCATACCGAAACATCCAATAGTTGGCAAGACTTATCACTTTCGCCGAGAGTTCTTATCGAAGTCACATGTTACACCGATGACACAAGTGTATAACCATTTGGCGAGACATCACACATCGGTAAGACTTCTTATCAAGCCACGGTACGTTATCCCGATGACTCCAAGATAAAGCTATCGGTGAGACATCACACATTAGTAAGACTTCATACCGAAACAAGCCTTTCGGCCAAGGGCCTCCCCGATACTGCTTGTCACCCAGGGTCTCCCCGATATCCGATAAGAATGGCATGTCGGCTAGAGATATCCACTTGGCAGAGGGTTACATCGAACACCATGTCATAGCGATAAGATCATTCAGTAAGACTGAAACAAGGTCTTAGCGACCAAAATTGTTCAACAAGGTTTCAACTAATAGTCGACCAGACACAATGAATGTCACACCGACTTGGCTCTATCAGAGGTTTCAGCCTGTGAGATTGAGGCACATATTTCCAACAAATATAGATAGGGGGGATTGTGATATAGATAGAGGGATATATAAAGAGAAACGAAGAGGGATTGGGAGAGAGATAGGGAGATACATGTTGATAGACATGGATAAAAAGAGATATAGAGAGAGGAGCAAGAGGGAGAGAGAGTAGGAGAGATTGAGTGAATAAGAGAGAGAATTAGTGATAATGATATATAGAAAGAGGGAGTGATAGGGGGAGAGAGAGGGGGGAGAAATAGGGATAGAAAGGAGAGATAGAGATATATATAGAGAGGGAGAGGGAGATATAGGGATGTAGAGAAAGAAGGGGAAAGAGAGAGAAGGAAGGTGATAGAGATAATTAATATAGATAGAGGTATAGATCTAGAATTGGAGAGAAAGATAGAGACGAGAATATAAAGATAGAGATAGGGAGGGAGAAACAAAGACTGTGTGCGTGTATGAGTGAGAGAGATATGGAAAGAGAGATAGATATATAGAAATAGATAGAGAGGGAGGGAGAGGAAGGAAGAGAAAAAGAGAGGATATAGAAGTGGAGATGGAGAGATAGATAAAGAAGGAAATGATATAAAAGAGAGATATGGAGAGGAAATGGAGATGGAATGGAGATAGAGGATAATACAACAGAGAGGGGAGATGGAAAATGATAGATGAGACAAGAGAGATAAACACAAGATGGACATAACAGACAGAGGGAGAAAGAGGAGAGATAGAGATAGAGATAGAGATAGAGATGAGATAGGAAGTAGGAGTATGTGCATGTGAGTGAGAGAGATATAGAGATAGAGATGGAGAGGGAGAAATAGCGTGTTTGTGTGTGAGAGAGATAGATAGAGATAGAGGAAGAGGGAGATATATAAATAGAAGAGAGGAACATAAAAAGAATAGAGGAGAAGTAGAGAGATATATAAAGAGGGAGTGAAGGGGAGAGAGGGAGAGAGAGGAAGAGATATGGATAAAAATAATGAGATATATCTAGATAGATATAGTGTGAAAGATAGAGGGGGAAGAGAGAGAGATGCAAGGAGATATAAGTAGATATAGGTAGGGGAGAGAGATAAAGAGGAAGATAGAGATGAAGATAGAGAGACAAAGCCTAGAGAGAGGGAGAGGGAGAGAGAGAGAGAGAGAGAGATAATTTTATTTTATTATATAAATTTAAAAATATAATAATTATTCTACAATAATTAAAGTTTTAACAAGACAAATAATGATAAAATAAATTAATTATAGTAACTTTTAACTATTTTTTTAATTTAATAAAATAGACAAATAATTAAAATATATTTCAAAGTTAAATCTAAATTAAAAATTAAAATAGAATAAACAAAATGCAAAGTCAAAATATATTAAAATATAAATATTAATAAAAATAATAAACTTATTAAGTTAATTAATAAATAGAAAAATAAAACTAATTTTCTAATTTATTAGAATTGAAATATTAATAAATTATGTACCAAAAAATAATAATTAATATATCACAAACCACATATAAATTCAATACTAATAAAATAAAAAAATATTAGAAAATTGAACCTAAATATAATTAAATCCTTAAATAAATAAAAAAACTAAAAAATAAAATGATACATCAAATAAAATATACAAAATAAAATTAAACTATATTAAAATAAAATGAAATTTATAAAAAATAAAAAAATAATTTTTATTATATTTACTTCAACTTATATATGAATAATAACAATTAATAATATTTCAAATCAAATATATCAATAATAATAAGTAATAATAACATTATTAAAAACTTATTATAATTGACCTATACACATATAAAAAAGTTAAATAATAATATTATTAATTTTTTTATAGTGTAATGATAAACATAGTTAATATAAATTTTATACTATTATTTATATTATTATATATTAATATACAGACATTTACAATAATATATTGTTAATATAAAAAATAGTATAATATGATATATATTATAAATAGTATAATATTATAATATAATAGTAATTATATTATTAATATATTATTATATTATACTATTAAATCATTAGCTAATATTTTTCAAAATAACTCTTTTCATGCGGTAAAAATTGAAACACGATTTGTTTTGCTTGGGCAGATATTAAAAAAAAGAAAGAAAAAAAAACTATCATGCATGACTTTGGGGAAGCCTAAAAGGAAGGGGACAAAAGAATGCATCCAACATTAAAAGATAAAACATGTTCCGGTGTATAAAAGACCGAAACTTTCAAGAAAAAATTGATGCTCAAGAGTGATTTAATCGTCTTGCATCCATTTGTAGCGTGATTGAACCATCCACGAGAACCTTAGCTCGACTCGTGTGTATTAAATATCACGGTGAAATTTATCTGTTTATAGTAAATATCACAATAAACATCATATTATCAAAAGGATAAGAAGAAATATAAACATATATATAGAGAGTTATTATAATAATATATATTTGTATAATTGAACATTTTTTCTACTTTTGCAATATTAATCAACTATAATAATAACATTATTCAACAACAAACAATCACATTACACCTCTAGCTGCTTCTAAGGGAGAGGACCCACTAGTTGAGCACCCTAACTTCGCGCTTCTAATTATCCAATGTGGAAAATTTAAATCACTCCAAATTTTTTACAACTTACTTGGCAAGTCCCCCACTTATAGCTTTTCATTTCAGGGCCATATCATCAAATACGATGCCACATTAGCATGCATTTTGTCAAGATGTAGTTGACCAATACTTGTGCATTCACATCATGGATAGTTGAGCACTGATGTGGCATCACATGATTAGTTGCTTTTTAGATCAAAGGAATACATTTTGTTTACTTATTGGTAGTCATGTCACAACTATTGGTCATTATATAAACAACTACTATCACAACTCTTGAAACATGCTCAATGCTAGGTCCTCTCCTCTATTAACTAATTGTTTAAAACAACCAAACACACCCCACAATCAACATAACTTAACACTCTCTTGTTATGCATTGTAAACAAATGCAACTTATTTTTCTTCGTATATTTTTATTATTTTTCAAAAAAAATCTTTCATCTCAATAAATGAAATTGGTTTTGTTTGGTTTGGCAGTTGAAAATACGTACGTTGTTGACAAATGACTTTCTACCACGTTGCAGCATGGAATTGGTTTGTTTTGGTTTGACAGTTCAAAATATGTACGGTTGTCTGACAAATCGACTTTTTACCACGTGGCAGCATTAACTCTTCTTATTAAGGACAATTTTCTTGGTATTCCATAAATGTAGAAGTAACAAGGCATAAAAAACTTTGTTCAAAAGTGGATGCCAATTCACCTCACAGCGAAGTTAAGAACTTCTATATATACGAAGGGAAGGACCGAACAATTCTGCATAGATCGATATTTATACCAAACTAAATTTGCTTTTGCTCTTCTGTGAAATAGTTCATAGCTTCTGCCAAGAATTTTTTAAAGTTAGGAAGATTGAGCTCACAGCTCCTATTGAGCTTTCCTAAACCAAAGTCTAAGGGGAAGAGAATGGCATCTAAGCCAGGGCCACTGACACGATGGCCGTGGGAGAAACTTGGTAACTTTAAGGTAAGCTTTGTGTATTCTTTTTGTTGAGGATCATACTCCAAAATCTAATCTGAGTAAACGAATATGAAAATGGAGTGGTTACTGATTAGAAAAAATATTGTTATGCATCTAGTATCTGCTTCTCTCTCCTCTGGTGATCAAAGCAGTACATACCAACTTTCTAGGAGGACAAGAAGCAGACAACTTTAATTTGGTGCTGCTTCTTTTGGCGGCAACCAAGTACCTTCATAACCAACTGTGGATAAGCGTTTCTCGCTATCAGAATGCACGGAGCAAGCGTCAAATACAATCTAAAAGTATTAACTTCGAGCAAGTTGATAGAGAGAGAACCTGGTAAGCTCCTTTCAAACAAGAAATAATGCCCATCTACTGATAATTTAGTCTGTAAATCTAAAGTGGTGGCTTTTTCATGGCCATGAAAGTTGTAGAGATTGGCGTTTATATGAAGTTTGAAGATAATAAGTTTTTACTTCATACAATGTGGTGCAGGGACGACCATATTCTCATGCATAACTTCGTGTTTATCCTAATTCATGCATACATTCCAGGCGCCTCCAATCTTCCTCTGTGGAACACAAAGGGCCTTATTGTTATCATTTTGGCTCACATTGGACCAGCTGAATTCGTGTATTACTGGGCACACAGAGCTCTCCATCATCATTTCCTGTATAATCGTTACCATTCACATCATCACTCCTCTTTCGTCACAGAACCCATCACATGTAAGAATGTTTTCCTTCGGATCTTGTGAATTTTGAGCTGTTAATGAGTACTGAGTACTGACATAATGAATCTTGTTTATGTTCAGCTGTAGTGCATCCATTTGCAGAGCATTTGATGTATGTGGGAATGTTCTTAATTGCTCCACTGGCTACTTTTGTCACCAAAACCTCTTCTATTGGTCTATTATTTGGCTACTTAATGTGGTTTGATTTCATGAACAATATGGGCCACTGCAACTTTGAATTTGTTCCCACCTGGGCATTTAAGATCTTCCCTCCTCTCAAATTCCTCATGTACACACCCTCGTAAGTTTTCTTACATACGTCCCAAACTTCCAATTTCAAGAAAAAATTCCCTGTGAAATTAATTTGATCAGACATAGCTAATATTCCACAGGTTTCATTCTCTTCACCATTCGGAAGTTCATACCAACTTCTGTCTGTTCGTGCCTCTCTATGATTACCTTTATGGAACGGCCGATAAGTCGTCCGAGATTCTCTATGAGACTGCATGGAAAGGTCAGTAACAAAAATAATCTGATTGAGAGGATAGTGTTAAATTCATTCACAGGGGTAGTATTTCAAGACTTGTATCACGAAGCAACTGTGTTCAATATTTGCATATTACTCTTAAGGCATGATGTAACATAAAAAATGGGATTATATGGATTGGAGGGTGTTGAGCGTTTGTTATTTTCTCCTAAATCTTGTGACCTCGTCTATTCCTCTTAACCTAATCACAGCCCCCTGCAATATTAAGACTGTTAAAGTTATGATTCCCTCAATCTGTTTTTGGGTCTACAGACAGCTTACAGTATATATGGGACTCCTCATAATCCCAAATTTGAGGGAGGCACCTAACTCGTGCTCCACAATATGAGGTGTACATACCTTACCCCCTGGAGGATTTGAACTTGTGACCTCTCTTTCAAGAGTACAAGTTCTCCACCATTAAGACTGTTAAAAGTTATGATTCCCTCACTATACTAAAGAATATTTTATAAAAGTTTATCACTATTAAATTCTCTCTCGATCTTACATACTTTAGTTTTATGCGTGTGGTTATTATTGCGTTTATTATTATCTACCAAACTTCATTTTCGATGTCTTTTTTTTGCTTCTAGGAGTTCTAATCTGTTTCATTTATTTATGTTACAGTTTTTTAGGTGAGAGTTTTACAATATTTTAAAGTTCTTAAAAAAAAATGTAAGACAAATATTAACTATTTTATCTTATATTTGTATTTGTTTGGTGAATAATTTCTATATAAACATTATATTACATATAAAATAGTATAGTCTTAATTTGATATAATTCACTTCAATTTTTAATGTAGAATATATAGTATTTTAATATCAATTTCAAACAAATAATTATATCAAATATGTTCAATGAAAGCTAAATTCTTATGGGTGGTATTGTTATGTGAATAGGTCGAAAGGAAAAAGTTGATTTTGTGTACCTGACTCATGCAACAAGCTTGTTATCATTTTTCCATCTAAGATTTGGGTTTGCTTCATTTGCTGCCAAGCCATACTCTACCAAATGGTATATGTGGATTTTATGGCCAATTAATAATGCCATTATGATCTTTCTATGGCTCTTTGGACAAACATTTATTGCTGAGAAAAATCAATTAAATGATTTGCATATGCAAACATGGGTTATTCCACGATATAAATTTCAGGTTGTCCATGCACTTCTTCCATTTTCTATTAGTATATATTATTCCTGAATTTAGAGAGCTTCTACATTTAATTGTTTTAATTTTTTTGCATCAAAGTTTTAGATCACATTTTGTAATTTATAACTTTCCCTCATCCTAATAATGGATTATTGAATGTAATATAAAACATTGATATAAAAAAACCTATACAATCAAATCCAAAAGCTCTTTAATTCATTTTCATACATTAAAAAATCTATGAATATCATATTTTATTTAGTTTTTTAATATTCTAGTTATGGATGTGAATGTAGTATTTTATGCCTTCTGAACGAGCAAAGATAAATAAGCATCTTGAGGAGTCCATTTTAGAAGCAGAAAAGAAAGAAGTCAAAGTTATCAGTTTAGGCCTCCTCAACCAGGTATCTTTTACTAACTTTCTAGATGTAAATAGTTAGTTGAGCAAAATAATTAATACAAAGAGCTCTATATTTATTAAATAAACTATATTATTTAAAGATTGAAGTGATTGTTGTATAAAAAAGAGGTGAAAGAAGAAAATTTTATCAATAAATGTTAATGATTAATGTGATTTATTTATATGGGAATATTTTTCATGTAGACAACCAACATTAAACAATTTGTGTGAACCACAACATACTATTTATATTTATTAGTACAAGTATCTTAAATACATCTAATTGAAAAATACCCAAGATATCAATTTGAATCTATTTTAATTTTTTTGAAAATATTTTATTTATTGGATAGATAACTTACAAATTTTATGTATTATTTATGTTGAAAATAGTATCTTTATTATTAAACAAGAGACACATTTGTATATTGTGGGGTGAGCTTGGTTGTTTTAAACATTTAGTTAATAGAAACAGTTAGGAGTGTAAGTGTAATGTGATTGCTTGTTGTTGTATGATGTTATTATTATAGTTGATAAATGTTACAAAAATAGAAAAAATATTCAATGATACAAATATATATTATTATAATAACTCTATATATATATATATATATATATATATTAGATTTCTTCTTATCTTTTTGATAATGTGATGTTTATGTAATTTTTTCCTTGCTAAATTATATTATTACATAAAATCTTTACCTTAATATTTAATGCAGTGGGAAGATTTTATTGAAATGCTAATTTTAGATAGATAAATTTTGCCGTGATATTTTACTATATGATATTTAATATACATTGGTAAACAAATATAAAATATGCATTGAGTGTACTACATTTATTTAATAAGCTTTGAAAATCTTACCAATTATTAAATGAAATATGGCAAATTCACTACTAGCAATTCACCCCAAAATCAAAGTTTTCAAAATATACATTAAAAAATGTTAATGCTTGGCGAATTGTTGAGGGTGAATTTGTCATGGCGATTTTCCAGTCATTAATAGATTTGAAATTTGATTCAATGAATTAAAGCATTGCACATGTAATTAAAAAACAAAAAAGATTTTGATTTTTTCATTGACTATTCTCAACATAAATCAATAAAAAGAAGGTTAAATGATATTTTAGTAATTATTAAAAATAAAATTAAATATAGAATATAGAATTGTTGATCAGGTTTTTAATTCTAGATGCTTATTGTTTGGACAGTCATTATAATTTAGACTGTAGAATTGTTGATCAAATTTTAAATTCTAGATACTCATTGATTAAACAGTCATTTATAAGTAAGAAACATTAGTATTCGACCTTGGCAAACTAATAACATGTAAAATATATGCAAGAGCGGTTAGGAGGAAGTCGATAGAAGTTATTAATAAGGTGACTCAATAATTTGAAAAACTTAATATGGCAGAGTGAGGATCTTAATGGAGGGGGGGACCTGTTTTTGAAGAGGCACGAGAACTTAAAAGTCCGTATGGCAGATGGCAGCACTCTTGCAGCCGCGCTAGTATTGAATTCGATCCCATTGGAGACTAGGGCAGTGTTTGTGTCTGGGGGTTCCTCAAAGATTGGACGTGCTATTGTCAGCCTGCTATCTCAACGGGGAGTTAGTGTTCAGGTACCTACTGGTTTAGAAATAGCCTTAACTTCTTTTCTAAATTAGAAAAATGTATTAATGATAAAAAAATTATTATAAAAATTAAGGTATTTTCAAGATAAGAATTTTGAAATAAGTCATAATAAAAGGGTTGATTAACAAAGCTAATCAACCTGAAATATCTGAATGAGATTGTATAATTGCAGTCTGCACATTATAATAAGATATTACATCACTTTTCCTGAAGAGTACATTTTCACCAATCTGAGAAGAGATCTGCGGTGGTTCTTAGCTACAGTTTGCCCATTACAATAAGATATCACATTTTTTCAAGAATAGAAAGGACTTGCTCCTTGCAATAATTTCCACCAACCTCAAAAAAATCTATAACGATTCTTAGCAATAGTTGTCAGCTGGACCTGCACTTAGAACTATTTGTGCCTTGGCCTCTGAGTTTAACAAGTATTGACTTCTACCTTTAAATTTATTTTGTTAACATTATCCCGAATGACAGCTTCTTACAGAATCAAGAGAACATTTTGATCAAATGAAATTAACCGTCCCATCCGAATTCCAGCACAACATCATCCCTGTAAGCAGCTATCAGGAGGGCAAGAACTGCAAGGTAAAAGCTGCTGTATAAATGAATCTGTGTTTGCATATTCGTTTTACTGCTTCACTGGATTGAACAAAATAAGAATGAAAAATATGATGCAGATATGGATTGTGGGGAGATGGGCAAGTGGGGAAGACCAGATGAAGGCACCAAAGGGAGCCCTGTTTATCCCGTTTCTGCCATTTCCAATACCCAGGACTCGTAACGACTGCACTTACCACAGCACGCCTGCAATGCGAGTGCCTGCCAATCTGGAAAACGTACATGCCTGTGAGGTAATGAGCTTGCATTTGTACTTACATTTACTCTGTGAGAAAATGAATGCCATTTTGATTGTTTAACAATTTATAAGGGCGCGATAAATGCTCTTTCTTAAACTTTTATTTTAAGTCTTAAACTTTTAGGAGACGGAAGTAATAATTTCAGTTTTAATATGGTGGCAATTCAGAACTGGCTGCCAAGGAGAGTAATGAGCGCATGGAGAGTGGGAGGAATGGTGCATGCATTGCAGGGGTGGAATCACCACGAGTGTGGACAAACTATCAATACTGCTGACATCAACAGAGTGTGGGAAGCTGCAATTAAACACGGCTTTCTTCCCTTCAACACCTCGCCTGCTCAACCGCAGCTCGCCTTCTAAATCTTCAGCTCAATCTATCTACTGTTGGAGTATTGTAATTGACAATATTAAATAAATGTTGGCAAGATAAAAATAAAAAGAAAAATGTATTGAATGTTTGTCTAGTCGGTCTAAGATCTAAAATGGCCCTTGTAATCTCAAAGACCTCTATATATTGAGGCATCATGTAATGGTTTTATATATCAATGTATCGAGTGTGTAGTTGATCAAGGTATCAAGGTGTTGAGATGTAGCATCAAAGTATTTGTATGATCAAGTGATCATGAGAATGTTGTAGCATTCAAGTTATATGGATTTGTAATCATTTTATCAAGATGAATGAAAATTGTGTCATAGCACTTAAATATTGTGTGATTGATTATGTGTTTTAGTTTGTGTTTTATCTCCATCCACCATCATCATCTACGAATACACATTTTGGAATTAAAAATAGAAATGCATGAACTGCATAGTGAAGAATAAGGATTACAAAATATTATTAACTTGTCGAAGTATATACGTCATATTTTGTTGAATATGTACAAGTTCCATTAACAACTACTATAAGTGCCTCATAAAGTTATAATATACTTGTAGATAAGGACATAATCAGTATGGGTTGTGAAATAAAAAATCTAAAGATTTAAGGGAGAGGACATGGTAGTGGGATTAGCTCTTATAGATTTTATAAGGCTTATGGCTCCTACTGAACAACTATAGCTCTGACATGGTAGCTAGATGAGGGTTTTCAACACATACCAAACTATCAATTTTAGCCCCAAAAGAATTGAGAAAATGTAAGGTTATTAGTGATCTACTAAAGGGAATCTAATGGTGCATTCAAGGTAGGCCATATATCCAATTATTCTTATTTAAACCTTCATTCTAAACTACCTTCATGTCATCCTTTAAAGTTGAATTCTTGGCACCAAATGTTATTTTCAAAGATAATAAAGGGTTTCAATGCTTCAAGGAGGGTTTGTAAAAGTTGTAGATACTACAAAACAAATTTCAAGCTATTTCCAAGACTATTTAATGGTGTCATGATAGTTTTAAGGGGTTAATCTTGTGGCAAACACTTAGAGACTTTTCTAATGTATGAACAATAGTAACATAGTATAAAAAGTCTCCTTAAACACTCAAATAAATTGTTTTAATGATAGTAACTTAGAGACTGGCTAGGAAAGAAAACATAAACAAAATGTGGAAATGAGAACCCAAATCAAATCTTGATACCACAAACTAAACCTCATATTTGAAAAATTCTAACTCAAGTATTTAGATCTCACAACCAAATAAGATGATCAAGAACCAAGGAAAACTAGAACACTTAAAGCTAGGAGAAAATTTGATCAATAAACTTGAAAATTAATAAAGGGATTCATCATTATTTTTGGGAAAAATGGGGTGTGTATGCAATGTACGACACATTTCTAGCTAACTTTCTAGACTATTAGTAAGAAAAAAGAATGACATAATACTATATTATTAGTATGGATATTATCTTTCTAAGTAGATGTATATGTTCATTTTAAGTATCATATGATGAGATTCAAAAATGAATAGGATCATATGAGTGTTCCTTTAAATTTCATAAGGAAACGATAACTAGAAGCTAGCATATCAAAGAACAAGAACTTGATGAATTTTATCAAATTACTTCCAACAATTAAAATATGTTAGATCAAGCACTTAAATGAATCATGAACTAGGAAAGTGATCGTATAAATATCGTTTATGAATAAGACTTGTAAGGAAAAGCATGCAAAATATATAAAATGTGTCTGGGTGATCCCACAATATTGGTTTACAATTTTTGGCCAAATTGGACACTGAACTAATTTTTTCTAACTAAATCTTCACTTTTAGGCACCTATAGCGATTAAACCATGAGGAATTTGAAGATGATGCAAACTAGTGATTTGTGAAATTTTTTCGTAGATTCTAAATATATTTTTTCAAAAATTTTGGAATCAGATTGCACTTCTTTTTCCATCTCTTTCAAAAACTAGTTTTTCAAGTAAACACCATTTTTAAGGAGTGACGCTCACCGTATAACACAATTTTTTCCATGAAAGGATAAAATTCTAATTTTTTCAAATTTAGATTTGTAACTATGATATCTAGTACTTCCAATTAGTTTCATAGTGTTTTATTAAATATTTTTTCTTTAATCAAGTTTCGAATTCAAACCAATTACAATTTAGACATAGGCAGACAATATAGCACAACCTTTTTTGTATGTATCGAAATTCAATTTTTTTT
>VDFB02000743.1:0-15480 GCA_007258455.2 Sequoia sempervirens | reverse complement strand
CTTGATATTTCTACTGCTCTAAATGTGTAAAATAACTAAGAAATGGAAATGACAAAATACCAAGGACACCTCAAGATTAGCCAAAAGAGAAATAGAATAAGAAAGGAAATGATTAAACGAAATAGAAACGATATCACCTTCCTTGCTGTTGATTTCTCCTTGATTGGCCCTTGATTGGAATGGATTGTGTGCTCCTTAGACGATGGGTTGAGTGACTAAGATGCAAGATTCTATATGCAAGATGATTAACAAAGATGGTTGAATGATTGAAAAGGCTTGAAGATTCAAATGGACAGCATGTAGTTATCAAAATGCAAAGTGTTGGAAAGCAAATGGACAACATGTAGTTGCTCAAATGAAGAAGTGTTGGAAATGCCCTTGAGAAGGGGGTATTTATAGAGGATCTTGAATTCTCTAGAGAATTCAATGGTCAAGATTGATCCAACAAGGCCAAGATGAAGGGCTATGGTGGGTTGAGAACCCACAAGCCCTCACATCTTGACATGTGGAAGGTGAAGTGGACAAGAGGATATGAGGTGGAGATGAGTTGTCAAAAAGGTACATGAGGTGGAAAAGGACATGCACCTTGGGGGATGAGAGGATTTCCACAAAAAGGGATTTCTTGTCCCCAAGTGGGAGTGAAAAGACATTTGAGGAATTTTGGAATTCCTCAAAAATCTACATGGGAAAAGGAAAGGTGGTTGGGGATATAAATGTGAATTAAAAATTCACACTCATAGGATGATCTAGAGGATAAAAGGTGGGCTCCAAAAAGGTGGGACTTGGTCACATGTGGAGATTGTGACAAGTCCAAGGTTCTAGAAGCCTTGGAAGGATGGAATGTGAATTAAAAATTCACATATAAGGGAGGGGAATCTAGAAAAAATAAAAATGAATTAAAAATTCCTTGGAGAATGATTAGGCTTAATTAATCAATAATTAGAAGAGTAAATAAGGATTAGAAGCCAACTTGCAAAAGTTGGAGGATGTGACACATCCTAATCAAGGATTAGGCATGTGCACATCCCTAATGAAGAAATTAGGAAATGGATTAGGATTAGATGAAAATGACATGTGAGAAATTAAATAAATGTAATATTTATTTAATTCTATTTGATGAAAAGAGGATTAAGGGGTAAGGTATTTAATTATTAATTAAATACCTTAGAGATTTGGCAGAATTAAAGATATTAATTAAATAATAGTAATATTATTTAATTAACTAGGATAAGAGGATGTTTAGACGAAAAGTGATAAATTTGGATAAATTAAGTGTCCAAATTTGGATGTCTACAAATAAATTTATGCAATTTTTAATAATATGACTTAATAAAAAAAAAAATTAAAAGAATTATAAAAAAAAATGTATATAAGGTTAATCTATATTATTTTTAATAAAATTAAATATTATGTTAAATTTAAATATATATTTTTTGAATATATTTAATTAATGGTTTGTGTCAACATTTGAGACCTCTTAGTTCCATTTTTGTTTGAAAATATTTAATTAAGGGTCTTCTATGGGGATGTAAGGCCTCCTAATTTTTTATTTGAATATATTTTTTAAAATATTGAGAATAAATAAGACTTTATACTTAAAAGTTGATAAAAAATAATAAAACCATAACAAAATTATTTAATAAATTTATGTAATTTTTAATAATATGATTAAATATTTTTTTTAAGAATTATAAAAAATATGTATATAAGATTAATTTCTAATATTTTTAATAAAATTAAATATTATGTTAAATTTAAATATATTTTTGTTTGAATATATTTAATTAAGGGTTTAGTGTGGTGGCTTGGGGGTGCAAGGCCTCCTAATGTTTTATTTGAATATATATTTTAAAATACTGAGAATAAAGAGGGCTTCGTACTTAATTATACTTGCTCTTGCTAAAAAACATAATTGATAAAAATTAATAAAATAAAAATAAAACTATTTAGTGAATTTAAATGTAATTTTTAACAATATGATTTAATTAATTTTTTTAGAGAATTATAAAAAATATGTATATAATGGGGCGCCAGTCCCAGCTCAGTTGGTTAAGGTGTTCCCTGTCGCAGGGCGCCCACCATGGGTTCGACTCTCCGGGGCTCCAGTGGTACCGGTTGGTGTCTCCTGCCAGCACTACCGGTCACGGTAAAAAGTTTACCGGCGGTGGGGGGTTATATGGGGGGCCGTGCTGCACCCGATTCCCCTTACCTTTAAAAAAAAGGGCGGGGGCCCTAGCTCGGTTGGCTAAGTCTTTCTTGTTGCAAACCCGATTTCTGCAACCTAAAAAAAAATAAAAAAATAAAAATATGTATATAACTTTAATTTCTATTATTTTTAATAAAATTAAATATTATGTTAAATTTAAATATATTTATGTTTGAATATATTTAATTAAGGGTCTACTATGGGGGATGCATGGACTCCTAATTTTTTATTTCACTATATTTTTTGAAATTTTGAGAATAAATAAGACTTTGTACTTAATTATATTTGGCCTAGTTAAAAAATTAGAGTTTGATAAAAATTAATAAACCAAAATGAAATTATTTAATGAATTTATGCAATTTTTAATAATATGATTTAATAGTTTTTTTAAGAATTATTAAAAAATATGTATATAAGATTAATTTCTATTTTTTTGCCCTGGGCTTACTTTTTTTTCCACTGGAAGGTCGCCACTTTAATCTGGCCGGCGTGAGTCAAACCTTGGACCTACATGGGACGAACCCAAAGCCTTAGCACGACCATACCAACCATTCGGCTAGCGGGGTTGCCCCCTTTGAATATATTTAATTGTGTGTCTACCATGGGGGATGGAAGGCCTCATAAATATATTTTTTGAAATCTTGAGAATAATAAGGCTTTATACTTAATTATATTTTCTCTAGGTAAAAAATAGAGTTATAAAAATTAATAAACTAAGAACAAAATTATTTAATGAACTTATCCAATTTTTAATAATATGATTTATTAACTATTAAAAATGTGTATATAAGATTAATTTCTATTATTTTAAAAAAATCTAAATATATTTTTGTTTGAATATATTTAATTAAGGGTCTGATATGAGCAATGCAAGGAAATCTTAAAAATAAATAAGGTTGTGATATTGCTATCTTCAACGGTTGAATCTTGATAGCAATATCACAATTTGACATGTTGTGGAAAATACCTCCTACTTATCAATAAATAAGGCTTTGTACTCAATCATATATGTTAGAGCTAAAAAATAAAGTTGATAAAAATTAATAAACTAAGAACAAATTTATTTAATAAATTTATGTATTTTTTAATAATTTAATTAAATGTGATTTAATTATTATTTCAAAGAATTGTAAATTTTTTTTTGGATAGGTAAATAGCGATTTCATTGATTTGTAGAAAAAATAAAGATTTACAATCCAGGCCTACATGCCACGCAGATTTTCAATTGACCCAACCCTCCCTATCAAAAAATGATACAACTAGACCCAACCACCCACCACCCCAGCTATGAGGAAAGAATTGTAATTTTTAGATAAAATTAATTTCTGCTAAATTTTAATGAAATTAGATATTATATTCAATTTAAATAAATTTCTATTTGAATTTATTTTATTAAGGGTCTAGTATTTAAGGTTATTGTTTTAATGTATATTTTGAAATTTTTAGAATAAATAAGAAATTCATGAATTCCATAAAACTATTTAAAGATGGCTTTGCATTTACTCACCACCATTTAAAGCCCAATTTAGGCAATTAGTTATATTTCCCCCAACTAAAAAAATAGTGTCCATAAAAAACAATAAAACTAGAACAAAATTATTTAATAAATTTATGTAATTTTTAATAATTTAATTAGATATAATTTAATAAAAACTAAAATTTTAAAATATTTTTAAAAAGGGGTGGGGGCGTAGCTTGATTGGCTAAAGCATCCTATTGTTGCAGGCAAGATGTCACGAGGTCTAGTCTCCCCGTCCTCGTGGTACCCTTGTAGTCTTAAAAAAAGTAATTTTTTTTGTTTATTTAAGATTTATTTCTATTATTTTTAATAAAATTACATTTTATTTAAATTTAAATATTTTTTTGTTTGAATGTATTTAATTAAGGATCTAGTGTCAAATTAGATTTATGTTTGAATATATTTAATTAAAGACCTATTTATAAAAAAAGGATGATTTTTTTTTTTTGAAATTATATAAACATCACTTTACATTTATCCACGCATTAACAACCCAAGCCTTTATATCTAATTAAGTTTACCCAAGCTAAAAAAAAAATTAGAGTTCATAAAAATTAATAAAAACTAAATCAAAATTATTTAAAACACTTTTTTTTATTAATTAACAATAATAGTAATTGAGGAGAATGACAATAATAGTAATTGAGGAGAATGGAATGTTCAGGGCAATTAATGGGAGGTGAGCAATGCAGAATAGGACAAAGTAGAGGAAGAAACGTGGATTCCCGTTTATGCTATTTTTAACTAAATTTATAAAAATAATTATTAGAAATTCTACGATGGAAGGCGAAAAGTCACAATGACCAGCAGCCCTCCACCGTCGGATCTTCTTATCATCTACGGCTGAAAACAATCAATAATGGACATGAAAATTTATCTACTTCATTGCAGATTAGAGCTTCTGCTCTTCCTTTTGAATTACACAAGTTTTGCTACATTACTGAACAATTCATTCTCTTCCAAAGCATGAACACTTCCAGCAGATCAATATGATAAACCAGTCCTAGTTCCAGTTTTTTCTAGTCTTCTGGTTTTCAATCCATATACAGAAGAACCCATTCTAGAAAAGTATCAAATTTATAGATTGCATTTGATCAGATCGAGACACAAAGCCGTGGGTGCCAGGTTCTCGAATTGGGTATTCATTTTAAGGAAGGTGTAAGCAAGGAGACAAAAGTGATTGAGGCATCGGATCCATCATTGCTTGGACTCTGCATGTCAGGTAGAGTTCTATCCCACGCCCATTTCTTGTGAGTTCTTCTGTATACTAAGTTATTGTTTTCATGCATGTTCTCAATTAAAATTGATTCTGAGATCGTACTGGCGAATCTTGGACACATAGTTGAGCTTTCTCAGGTTTCTGTAGAACAGAGTAGCTGGAGTATACTGGTAATAAATACCGAAGTCGAAGCCGGATTCATAAACGGATTCAAAGATGGTCTTTTGCGGATATCCTTCAATGCGCTTGATGGAATCGTTGCTGGTTGCACCATGAGAAGTTGCAAAGAGAACGAATTCCATCAAGCTCATTGAAGGATATCCGCAAAAGACTATCTTTGAATCCGTTTATGAATCCGGCCTCGACTTCGGTATTTTTTACCAGTATCCTCCAGCTACTCTGTTCTACAGGAACCTGAGAAAGCTCAAGAATGTGTCCAAGTTTCACCAGTACGATCTCAGCTTCAAGTCTCTATGCCAAGAACGGGAAACTGCCCAACTATTTTACTCAGTATGATGTCAGTTTTGTTTTCGCCCTTAGCTATGATATTAGGAACATTCAGTTGTAAGGCTGCAGAAAACAGACTAGTTGATAAATTACAGAGTGAATTCATATTGTTGCTGAACTTTTTGATGTAGATATGAATGGCCATATTCTTCTCGAGGCACAGAATGCAGTTGAAGAAATGACAGAAACAAGTGCAGGGGGGTTTTCTTCTGTGTCATACCAATACCAGAAGGAAAGCTCGACACTGAATCTGACAAGGGTATCCTTGAAAGGCCCCACCAGAGGAGTGTTAAAGCCAGGGAAAATATCTTTGGCTGATAAGTTTGCAGCCTATGGTCTGGACATGCATGGGCGTGGCACAGAAATGGGCCAACCAGATCATATGCTTACATCTGCTTCTACACAAGCTGGGCATTTGGGAAATGCTTTAGTGGGTGCACACACTTACCACCATGAGAATCCTCTGGTGTTGTCACCTGATATGAGGTCCCAGATTTTGGATTACCAGCTTGAACAGAACCAGAAGCATGCTTCCCCAATCAATGCTGTTCCAGGTGTTTCATACCAAGAGCTTTCCTGCAGGCGAAACTATGGCGGTCAAGATGAGATTCGAGGTGGGATCAGTCAGAATGCTAAACGGGTTGTGAAGCGCTCCAGCAGAGGACAAAAAAGGCATAATGTGATAAAGGGCCAGTGGACTGCAGAGGAAGACAGGTATTGGTATGATTCTTTTGTCTTGTTTTCTGCACATACAAAGTTTTGGGCTTTTCAAATTTTTTAATAAAATGGTGGTGCAGGTTGCTGGTAAATTTGGTTGAAGAGTATGGCCTGCGAAAATGGTCTCAGGTAGCACAAATGCTGACAGGTCGTGTGGGAAAGCAGTGCAGAGAAAGATGGCACAACCATTTACGCCCTGATATTAAGGTTATTGCCAATTTCCCACATTTCCCTTTCCTTGCTATTTTATCCCTCAGCTACCCATCAATTGAAAGAAGTAATGGATTCATTGTCTTATGATCTCCACCATTTGTTCTTTGTTTTATGAATGAATTCTGATTTGAGGTTGTGTTCTGGTTTTCCACAGAGAGATGTATGGACAGAAGAGGAGGAAAGATTGATTGTGAGGGCTCATGCAGACTTGGGGAACAAGTGGGCTGAGATTGCAAAAAGGCTTCCTGGAAGAACAGAGAATGCAATAAAAAACCACTGGAACGCCACCAAGAGGAGGCAGACTGGGCGCCGCCGCTCCAGAAGAGCTCTTGATGCCACCCATGAGAGAAGCTCCATTTTAGAGGAGTATATTAAGAGTTTGAATCCCCAACAGACAGATAAGGACAAGGATGACAATTTCTGCTCCACTCATAATGACTGCACCACCAACAGCAATGTGCCCATCATATCTGATTCCATCTCCTCTTCTCACCACCAGCACTTGTTTCGCCATGTTTCTTTCCCCTCTTCTCCTCTTAACAACAGCACCAGCACCAGCACCAGCACCATTAATTTGTCTTTTCTGTTGGATGGTGCTCCCACTGGAGACGATGAAAATCTGATGTTTGATGAATTCGTGAATGTGCACAACAACATGGAAGATTCAAAGCATGGAAAGAGAGAGATTGATCTTATTGAGATGGTGTTTGGATCTCCCTCTCCTGCAACCACTGTTAACTCTCAGTTCCCCTTTCCACTCCCTCATCTCTGATGTAACAACAATTTATTAAGATTTTAAAGCTTCTTCATCCTTTTGTTTTCTGTTATTTCAGAAAAAAATTATAGAGGAAGCGTCTCGCCTGTTATATTTCAATGATAAACTTCTCTTCTATTCAATAATTATTTATATATAACTGATATGAAATTTTCAGTCTATGAAGTATATATATGATTACTTTTGATTTTGACTCTGTTTTTTATGGATATTTTGAATCAGAATTTATATAGTCAAAAAACAATCTTATGTGATTACTTTTGATTTTTACTATGTTTTTTTTTTTTCAGAACTAAAACGATAAAAATAAAAAAAATCATATATGTATGATAAATAATGATTTATTATTTGATTTTTATTAATATATTATAAATATATGAATAATCTCGTTAATTAGAATTAATATTAATTAATCAAAATAATTAAAAAATAATAATATATTTTTTTATATTAAAACTAAAGATTTAATTTTCTTATAAATATATGTTTAATTTTATGAAAATTAATAAAAAATAATATTATGTAAATAAATCTTATATTTTTTGAATTATAATACTTATTAAATCATATAATTAAATTATTAAAATTCTTCTTAGATTTCTAAAGTTGAAAAAACTCTAAACAATAATTTAAATAAAAAATATTTCTTTATATTTTATCTTTTAAAAATATTTTATAAAAATTAACTAAAAAGCTTATTTTTTATATATATAAACTTTAGTGTCTCAAATAATTCCATCTTAATTCTTAATAACGAGTGCTTCCATATAAATTCTATTTGCTTTCAATTTAATAAAATTCTAGTTAACTTCACACTAATTGATTAAATTATAAACTTTGTCTAGAATATTTTTTTAAGAATATAAAATGTTTTTTTTTTTTTAAATTTTAATAAATTTTATAAATTTGGGAATGCCATATAATGGTAAATAAAATTTGAGATTCAAATTGGTCTAAAAATAGTTACATAATTCTTAAGTATAGTTATAGAATTTATTAAATTATAAGGGATAAGTTTTCTTAATACCAACTTTATGTTTTTGAATGAAAGGTTTGAAGATAATAAAGTTTATCATAAAAAATGATACACAATGGATCTAGGATGATGTGTACTAATGTAATGGTATGTTACTCTCATAAATGTGTTATTGCAAGTTGTTCCATAAGTCTTAGGTGATCTCCCATGTATATCTTCAAATGAATGAATGAATGTCTTTAAATATGACAACTAAACACACAAGTCAACAAAATGCACTCTAAATCAATTCATAAATGCTAGTGAAAAAGTTGGTTGAGCCTTTGATTTGTTGGTGAAGTTGAATGGTTCTTAATAAGCACACCAAGGATCAAGTCTTGTTGAGTGCAAGGGTCCAATATCATAAAGGATGAGGTTGGCATCGTGCCTCGAGCGAAGGTGGAATGGATACCCCTTAGAAAAAATTTGTTGGTGATGTGTTAATTTGAATTTTGAATTTTCAAATTATGGGTTTCAAATTATAACTATGGAAGTGACCTAGGTCAAGTCCACAATAACGAATATGATCTAAAGTGAAGGCTAATAGGTTTAGGGATCAAGAAATCAAAATCTAGAGATTAGTGATGAGGGGATCTAGGTATAGAATGTCATGAGCTAATTTCATGGAACATTATGCCACTTGCTAGGTAATTATTACATTTATAACACTTGAATAAAAGTACGCCCAAAACATAAGGGAAAAGTGCATCACACCATCACACCAACACCTCCTTTAAATCATCACACCATTTGAGCATCAGAAATTAATTCATTTCTTTATTCCCCTTTGATCAATTAAATAAATTATCTTTTTAATTGTCTCACTAACATTTTCTTTCTCCCTATAATTAAATGAATTATTATTCATTTAATTATTAATTCTATGCCATGTTTCTATAGTTAAATAATTATTTATAATTATTTATCTATTCATTAGCCTTCTTTATTTCTTCTATGGTTAAATAATTATTAAAATTATTTAATTATCTTTTATCATTTCTCCCCTATTGAATAATTAATCTAAACTAATTATTTAATTATTCTTTTCAATTTTCCCTTATTTAATAAATTGGTTACATATCCATTTTAATTAAATCCCCATTTTCTCATTCTTCCTCAAATAAATAATTTATCCTCCACTTGGTCAAAGATTCCTCTCTCATGAATTAAATAAATTTATTATTTAATTCCTCCATTATCCCTCCACTCTCTCATTTTTTAATCTCAACCATTGATTGTCTTTGGTCTCCTTTTGATCTTGACCATCCATTTCATAGCCGTCCCTAGCCCACTACTCTGTGGTGCATGCCTCCTCAACCATTGATTTGAGAATCTTTCTAGAAGCTCGATCTCGTCCGTCCATTCAAATGGCTTTCTATAAAAGAAGCTTGTCTCCTCTATTTTTGATTTAACAACCACATATCTCCAACTTTCATGCTTATTGTTTGCAGGTACTTGCATACACATACAACGATCTAAGGGAAACTTGCAAAGGTTGTTTGAGGAGAGACAAAGGAGGTTATTCAACTTCAAACATGGGGAGTTTACTGTTTTGTTGCTTTCATTTCATTCATCATATTTGATTGTTTTTCTTTGTTTGGATTGGATTTTTAGTTTAGATTAGTGCAATGGTTGTCACTTTAATCTTTGCTATTTGATTGCCTATCTTACATTGGTGAACCCGATGTGAAATGGACAAAATTTGTAGAAAAACCTGTCTTTTTTTTTGTTTTTGTTGTGTAACAGGTCGTGAACTGCAACTGTGAAGAACTGCGACACAACTGAAGGTGGGATCTTGAAATTTGAAAAAATGACGCAGTTGTGACGGGCAATGATGCAACTGAAGGCGGGATTTCAAGATTTGAAATTGTGACGCAACTAAAAAACTCCTGAACCGCATGTGATATGATGCAACTATTATTTCCTGAGCCACACTACAAAGCTGAAACTGTGATCCTGAATGACGCAACTACCTGTTTAGGTATATTTTTTTTTGTTTTGAGTTTTATTTGTGTTTTTCCTTTTGGGTTTTCTTTAGGGTAGGATTTTTTTTGGTTTTCTAATCATCTATTTTTAGCATGTAGCGTTGGTTTTGCTGAGTTAAAATTGCTTCTTTAGAAACAATTGAGCTCATCTTGTTCTTCTTTAAGTTAATCAATTTTACTTTGATTGTCTACAACTACAAACTTGCATTACATTGATAAAGGTTAAAATGAACATGCATTACATGAAGGTTAAAATGAACAAAAAAGTGCATACATTCACCCATGGGAATTAAAATTAACTTGTATCACACGTCATTGGTTTTAAAAGAACTCAAGTGTTTGCTTTGACATCATAAGCGGGGTTAAAATTAACTAGTGCTTGCGTTGTCTTGTGGTTTACATCTTGTCTTTGGATGTGTATGCTCTTCTTTGGCGTCATTTGGAAATCTTGAGAATCAAAATCATTCCTTTGGCATTTTGTACAACCACCCACACATTTGGATTTGGGATTTTTCTTTTTAAAATGAACCCCATGATGCAAGTGCAAGAAAAAGGTGTTGTGTATGCTCTCTCCTTGTGCTTTGTGTGATTTGGGAGATCAAAAACAACATACTTTCTTGCTTTTGTTACCTTTAGAGGGCCTGCCTCCCGTCTTGTGAGAGGGAATGATCCAAGCGACACTCTGTTTTAGTCTACTATAGAAATTATTGTGATTGTTGGGAAAGTCTTTGATCACCTGGTGAGTATGTCCTATACCGACAAGTGTCACCCCTAGTATCTGCATGATACGTTAAAATCCTTTCTTAGGAATGCATTGGGAGGCCTCTTAGTTGAGTTAATCTTGTCGAATGTATATGAACCAATATGTCCCTGAAACATAAATTAAGAACCAATTATTTTAGAGGCCAAAAACCCTTTTACTTGCTAATGCAAGAGCGATATGAAGTCGCCCTACATTCCACTATTCATTGTAGAGACAAGAAATCCCTTAAGGTTTTCAGATCTTAGGGGGTAAGAGATTTTGGTGGGCCTGTCTCGTGTAAGGGGGAGCCAATGCCACCAAGATCTCTAGTTGTCTACTTTTTTTAAGTGTTTGGAGGAATCCAAGTAGGGACTCAGTAGGTAGTATCTTTTCCAGCCTAGGTTGTGCATTGTCTATGAGTGTCTTTTTTTACATACTATACATTTTCACACTCAAATCAGACCAAAATGTAAGTGTTTGCTAATTGTTTTTTGTGTTTTCCAAAGACAATCTCACAAAATCATACCAAAACCAATAAAAAATCAATCAAAAAACCATCAATTTGCACAACAAACTCTCTATTAACTGCAACTTATCAAAACAGGCCTGCAACTACATTATGTGTCATAAATGCTCACCAGAGAACCACAATTGATACCTTGCATCACAACCGCTTAAAAAAGAGCCATAAATTCTACTATAGTTCACTATAACTACTCATTAGAAACCAGTAACTAAAATGATGCATTTGATAAAAATAGAGCCACAATTGCTTGATTACCACAATTTCACAAAATCCTAGTCCAAAACTAATCCAATTCATCTTGGTAGAGATATTGTTATCTAAACCTTGGACTTGCAAAGTTCTTCCAGTCTATTCCATCATCCTCATTTAGGTTTGCATAACACTTTAGGTCAACTTTTCCTTGCATAATTAATCCTAGGTTTTAGGTTCCATATACCTTCTATATTTTAGATATAGGAAGTTTATCAATCCTTTGGACAATCCATGGTTACCTATTCAATTTTTCATTGGCCTTTACACTTTTTCAATTATCAATCTTTGTCATTGTCGTCTTGGTCAAAAATTTGGGTCTCAAACTTATGTCTTAGTTTAGAATCATCTTGTCAACCTTTCCCAAAATCTTGGTCATCACAAAGGTCAACAACAATTGGATTTGTTATCTCGGATCTACAATAGCTTGGTTATCATCCTTTTTCTTAAATCTTGAGGTCCAAATCCTTAGTATCATTTTAGCTTCATCTCATATCATAACATCATTATCATCCTATTCTTCCTTGGTCTTGGACTTATATTGCATTATCATCCTTATATGTCCAAAAAATTATAAAAACATAGCTTAACCTCATCTTAGACTTAGTTACATCATAGCCTTTGGTCATTGATTTAGCATTAACTAACCTCCATATCATCATCTTTGATCATATATTAGTCTCCCTTTGGTATCATTTGACATCTTTTAGTTTCATTTAGCTCCGTTTAGTCTCGTCATTTGATCTTAAGATCATCATTACCCTTGCATGGTCACCTTGCATCCTTATACCCAAAAAAATCACAAAAAAAATATAGTTTAGTTTCATATCACCTTGCATTACCTTCCAAACTTGCAAGTTTAATTACATGGTTGAAACAAGGTCATGAACTAAAATAAAGGGCATGGATTCTTCAAACAACCCCTTTTCTAGTCCACATCATGACACCAACTTTGAATCAAATTCAAATCAATCTATACCACAAAGAGAAACACCATAAAGAGACCCAATCGACACATTTGGCAATCTAGGCTTAGATGAATTCAACAAGAAATTGACTCCCAAATAGATTGAAAGAGCTTACCAATATCTAAGGATTCTATGCATTGTTGATGAGCTCGTTGGTGTTGATCCTAATAGTTACTTTTATGCACTAGCCAAAAAGGGTGCTAAACTTCCTCAAGGCTTTGATGTCTCCACAATTGTGGAAGGAGCTACTCAAAACCCATTTGCATTAGGGATGCCATCTTCACAATAAATTTCTACTGCATTAACACTTGGGACAACAACACACATGGAAACCACTACCACACATTTCCCTAATAGCTCCACATTTGGAAACAAGAGAACTCATGCAACAACACAAGGATAAAATTTTGCATTGGTAGCTCATAAAATTCCATGGGTAAGACCTTTACAAATCCTCTTTTTTTCAAAATACAAACCAAGGTCCTACATCTCAAGGTCCCACACCTATATTTCAACACACCAACCAAGGTCCTATACCTATATTTCAAAAAATGAAACAAGGTCCTACATCTCAAGGTCCCACACCTACACTTCAAAACCTAAATCAAGGTCCTACATTTCAATTTCAAAACACTCTCCCATCAAGCCAAAATAAACCAAACAAATATAGGAGAATTCATATTGTCCCACGAAGGGTGCCAAAAAAATATACCAACCAAGGACCTACATTTCCAAACATCAACCAAGGACCTACATTTTTAAACACCAATCAAGGACCCACCCCCTCATTCCAAAATGCCAATCAAGGACCTATATTTTAAAATACTAATCAAGGACTTACACCACCACTCTAAAATACAAATCAAGATCCAACATTTCAAATTCAAGGTTCAAATCAAGGTCCCTCACCACAATTTCAAAACACATACCAAATACAAACATGACTTTTGGGATGAATCCAAATACCAATTTCACTCCAAACCAAACCAACACCAATAAAAAATTTACACAAGGTAACCAAGGTACCATGCCACAAAATGCTAATCTAAATCCAAATCCAACATATGATCTCAACACCAACACCATAATGCAAAATCAAATGAAAACAACACCATCTCTTGCAGACACTTTGATGTAACAAATACAAGCCATACAACAACAAATTTGACAAACATGCAATTGGGCACCAACAAGAAAACCTATTCCATGGAGGGATTTTTCCCCCATCCATTCAATAGAAATCTATATATGCCACCCTTTCCCCCTCACTTCACAACACCAAGTTTACCTAAATATAAAGGGAAAGGAGATCTAGTGGAACACATACGAGAATTTAATACGAAATGTATGGAAATCACATATGATCCTACCTATTTGATGAGACTATTCCCATGAAGTCTCATGGGGTCAGCCCTTGATTGGTTCACACACCTTCCTCCAGGGATTAGAACATGGGGTGACTTGGCTAATAAATTCATTAATCACTTTTCCTTTAACATTGAAAGTGATGTGACCCTTGCAAAATTATGCATCACTAAACAAGACGGGGAGTCACTTACCTCATTTTACCAAAGATGGTGAAGTATGCCTAGCAAGTGTCCTCGCCACATCCTAGGGAAACAACTAGTCCCCATATTTCTAGAAAAACTCAATGCAAAATTGATGAGTGGTCTTCAAATCCAATGTTGCACAACCTTTGAGGAAATCATGGAGAAATGTTTCATTATTGAAAAGTTTCTTGTCGCAAAGGGACTAGTTAAAGTATACAAAGAAACCCCAAAGCCAAATAATGAAAAAGGTAAATTTTGGTCTTGAAACAAGAATGTCACTAATGATGGGGTCATTGATTCTAAAGTGATAAATAAAGGTTGTACCATTCACCTCAAAGGTCCATCCACTTCAAACACATCAAATGCATCAAATTCCCAAACACAAGATCAAGATCAAACATTGAATGTAGTCCAAAACAACCAACAATGTAAAGGTCCTCTACACACTAAGAGAACATACACCCCATTGGGTGAACCCATTGAATCAATCCTAAAGACACTCTTACAATCCAATTCCATCCAATTTCTAGACATCAAAAACTATGAACCATCATTGATCAAACCTGACTAGTGGAAGGAAACGAATATTGTGAATATCACTGTGGAAAAGGTCACAAGACATCTTCATGCTAGACACTAAAAATTCTCATTCAAGATCTCAATGAACAAGAAATCATTTATGTATAAAATTCACAAGGCAAGACATATGTTGATCATACCATATTTAAAACTCCCTTGCAAGATCATGATAAAGGAAAAGACTCCAATTCAAGGAATAACAATAATTCCAATTATACCCACGTCGAACATGATTATAGCACTATCATCCACCACATATGAGCCTTTGACGATCATGTTTCCAAAATTACCATAAATAAGAAAAGTTCATAGTGTTTCATCACCACTCACAGAGCCAAGGTAACTCTACAAGGGGTTCCTTCCAATCCACAATCAAAAATCCAATACAATCTCTTAGAGCAACAAAGGATGATTCTCATCGAGATTTCTATTCTGGAACTCCTCTACATATCTCCTCATCATAGAGTTATCCTTGAAAAAGATTTGCAAAAAGCGTTTGTACCTATCGATCTAGATGTCAATGAATTTCAAGCCATGTTTGGATACCTAGCTATGCCACATCATGTCACCTTCTCTGAACAAGACTTGTTTGCACAAAATTTTGATCATATGTAATGATCCCCTACACTTGGAAGTGTATGTAAATAAACATAAGATCAGACGAGTCCTGGTAGATGGTGGAGAAGGTCTAAAAAATTTCTCCTTGAAAT
>VDFB02000742.1:0-29369 GCA_007258455.2 Sequoia sempervirens | reverse complement strand
CCCCTCATAAATGTCGGTATGGCGGTGTTCCAATTTGATGAGTATTCAATTTGAAAACAGTGGTGGGAACAGCGGAGTCCATCGAGTGGACGATAGCCAAGGATTAGCCGTTTGGAACGGCCAGTAGTGAAACAAGTGAACTAGGTCACAGGTCCAGCGAGGTGAGAGGACGTTAAGAGAAAGTCATTTAGAATGGATAGGAAATAAGGGAAACCTATGTAGGGCAGTGCACATGGGTGGACCAGCATTGTTCGAAGGATGGTAACTCTAAATATTGAAGGCAAACAACCAAGGAAACCCTGTAAAGGACTAAAGCCTTGAAAATTTGAGGGTAGAAAAATATGGTCAACTCGAGATGATTCCTCTAAGACTCAGTGACCACTTAAGACACAAAAATAGGGGGCACACAAAACAAAGTGGCAACAAAAGCGACTTGACAATGTGAAAAGAAAGAGGGTCCCCATTTCGAACTGGGCGTGTGTGTTATAGGCACAACAAATGGTGACTCTACTAGGGAAAGCTCCTGAGCATTCTAAGGATAAGTGTTCATTCATAACCCAAAATCTCTAGTTTTGCAGACCAGGGGCTAGTTTCCAAAAGGTGAACTAAGAGGCTTGAGAGAGAACAAAATCCTTAACTGAATCATATCACAAAAGCATCTCGGAAGTGTGTGTAAATAGTAAATTCATTTCCTCTCCTTAGAGACTATGACCAATGTTAGTTAATCAAGCCAAGAAAGCTACATAAATTATTTAACTCCAAAAGTAACCTGGACATTTCCTCGCTGCCAGTTAGGCGTCCATAGCCCTGACAGAGTTGTCACTGTGATCCCACGAACATTGCTCTACATTCAGTCGGGCATCCATAGCCCCAGTAGAGTTGTCTGCACACCTATACGGTTTCTTAATTTTAATATTTAGTTCTTTCTTTCTTTTGATATTCTTTTAATACTACTCCTTTTGCTCAACCATGTAAGCATTGAAGCTTATAGTGGGCTTGGAACCATAGTGGTCACTAAAGCAGATTTGAGATTTTTCACTTGCCTCACCTTCATAACAACCATTCTATAGTTCCTTGAAAACAATTAGTGTATTTCGTGTAGGATCTGAGGCGAGTGTGAAAGGATTCAATAAAGGGTTGAGTTCTAGGTCAAGCGTGAGTTCAAATAAGGAAACTACTTTGTAGCAGCAATCAGGGACCAATCATTAAGAATGAATAGTTATCCAAAGAACACTAAGAGTGGGTAGAAAAGTGAACCATTCATTGAACAAGCATAGCCACCGCATCAAGAACACAGAGACACACTCATCAAGACAAAACTGGCTAAGAAATGAGTAAAACAAAAGCAACGCGAAGCAGCAAGACAAAAGCAAACCAAAAGCAACCCAAACTAACCTATTTACAGATATTTACAAAGAGCATCTCGAGAGAGCTCAAGCTTGGAAATAATGCTTCAGGTGTTGCTTGTTGACGAGCAATAGGACATCTTCATTGGTTAAGTTCTTGAGGCGAAAAGCATTCTCTTCGAGAATTTTAGCAATTTGAAAGGGGCCAAGCCAGAGCTTGTCAAATTTGTCATGTCCCCCTTTCTTCTCATGGGCCTTGTCCCAACACAGGACCAAATCATCAATTCTGAAGGCCTTGACTTTGGCTCGTCGATCAAACCACCTTTTGACCATGCCCTGATGTTTGAAAAAAAATTCAATGGCATGGTCACGTACTTCTTCTAGATGGAGTAACTCAGCTAAATGGGCTTCTCATCGATCCCCTTCTTCATAAAAGTTGTTAATAAATTGAAGGATGGGGATCTTGAGGTGGAAAAGAAATATAGGCTCTAGGCCATAGATGAGGTGGAATGCGGAATCACCCAAGGAGGCCTTGTGATGTGTGCAGTCTGCCCAAAGGGTGAAATGAAGTTGGGTATGCCAATCCTTGGGATTCCTATCAACCAGCTTTTTTATGACAGTAATCAAGTTTTTATTTGTAGATTCAGCCAGGCCATTTCCCTGAGGATAGTAGTTGGATGAAAACTTAAGTGAAATCCCATAATCAAAGGCCAAACTAGTAAATTTGACCGAGGAAAAGGTAGGGCCATTATCACATACTAAAGCATACAGGCAACCAAAACAATTTAAAATAAAACTTTCAAGAAAATTAACCACTACCTCTGTTGCACATTGCCTACATGCAATAGCTTTTGTCCATCTAGTACAATAATCAAAGGTGGTTGGAATGTACCTGTGACCTACAGATGATGGTGGGCTAATTGGACCAATGAAGTCGAGACCCCATTGCATGAATGGTCTTACCTCCAAGACTGGTTGCAGTGGGACAGCAACATTCCTTTCTTTGGTGGTGGCGATCTAGCAGACTTGGGATGTACGAACTTGGCTATGAGCATCTTTGAAGACTGTTGGCCAATAGTAACCTATTTGTAGGATATGATGTGTAGTTAAAAGACCAGATCCATGACTGGTGTCGAATTTATCATGAAATTATTTAAAGACCCGCTCTGCTTCTTCTTTCCCAAGGCATCTAAGGTAGACACCTTAACGATTCTTCTTGTAGAGTATAGATCCTCGTAGCATATAGTTGTTGCTTTTCAAATGGAGAGCACATTTTTGGACTCCCTATAAATGAGGTTGGCACTTTTTGTTCAACAAGTAATAAACAATGTTGTCGTACCATTCCCCCAAGGAAACATCTTCAAGCTAATATTGTTGAACCATAAGCTCGGGTCTTGCTTTAGTTGTTGTTTCGGCTATAGTCTGGGTGAGGGCTTGTCCTCTTACCAGCTTCATCAATTTAATTTCCATGTCATAATCTTACAGCAAGGTGACCCACTTTTCCCTTCTTTCACCCAATTCATTTTGCATCAGCAGTGTCTTCACTATCAGATCAGGGACAATGGCGAACACCTTGTTTCGCAGGATGTAATGTCTAAACTTCTTGACTCCTCTAACCAAAGCATATGCCTATTTTTCTACATTGTGATGCCAAAGTTTAGCATCCTTCAACAGAGCACTCATAAAAGCAATTGGGTGCTCATTTCCTTCGTCATCTTTCTAAGTCAAAATGTTGGCACATGAATGATCTGAAGCAAATGAGTAAATATAGAAGGGCTTCAAATAATCTGGGCTGACTAGTACAAGTGCTTCAGCAATGGCTTTCTCGATTTCCTCAAAGGCCTGCTTTGCCTCTGGAGCCCACTCAATTTTGGCACCTTGCTTCAACATTTTATTGAGCGGCTTGACGATTTCAACAAACCTAGTAATGAATTTGTGGACAAAATTTATCTTTCTAAAGAAATATTTCAGCTCTTTCTTGCTGCCTAGTAGCTGAATCTTCAACAGGGACTAAATGCGCTTAGAATCTATGGAGATTCCTCATTTCAAAATAACATGCCTGAGTAACTTGCCTTCAGTGACTCCAAAGATGCATTTCTTCGGATTAAGGGATGCCCCGAATTCTCTACATCTTTGAAAAACTTTGCACAAATCAAAAATTTGATCACCTCGTTTCTTTGAGAAAATTGTAAGATCATCCATATAAATGATGATGCATTTTCCAATTATATCCTTGAAAGCTATATCCATTGCACACTAGAAAGTGGCACCAGCATTGATGAGTCCAAATGGAAATCTTATGTAGGAAAAGGTTCCCCACTTGGTGGTGAACGCAGTTTTGTGTCCATCTTCATATTGCACCATCACCTAGTTGTATTTGGAGTACCCTTCGAGGAATGACATCATCTGTGATCCATTAACAATCTACAATACCTCATCCAATGAGGGCACAAGATAGTTGTCCTTCTCCAAAGCTCTGTTCAAATTACGGAAATCCACACACAATTTGATTTCTTCATTGTTTTTTCTGACCAAGACCAAATTAGCCACCCATGTGGAGTGCCTGACTGCGAATATGATCCTAGCTAAAAGTAGCTTTTGTACTTCCTTATAGATGATGGGCTCCAGCAAGGCATAAATGGGGTGTTGTCATTGTTGAAATGGCCTCACGTCTGGCATTAGTGGGATAGTGTGCATGATGATGGAGGTGTCATATGTCTTCAAATCTTCATAACTCCATGATATCACATCATGGTACTTCTGTAGAGCATTAATGATTCCTTTTTTCTCCTCTGGCATGCATACCTTACCAATAAATACATTTTTACTTCCTCGGTCATCCTGAGGTTGTGGGTATCACACTGGTTGTTTATGGAATCCTTCTTTTCTTGTTGATTTTGGTCTCAGATCTGATCGAGGTCAAATATACGCTCTAGCTGGACCATACCTCTTGGAATGGTGTTCGTTTTGAGATTGATGACCCCTTCTATATCTAATTCAGCTTCCTCAAGGTCAACTTCATTAATTATTTGAGTTGTAAATACATCGAAGGTAATGATAAACTCCATGATATGCTTGTCATCATTGAACACTTGAAAATGGGTGACATTGTTTGGTACGGATGGGGTGCAAGTAAGCTAGATGGTGAACCTTTTGAGGCCGGACAAGGAAAGTGGTTAAAGTGTGCTAGCTACTTGGGCTAAGGCATCAGTAGTATGGTTTTGGGAGTGAGGGATTAGCTGGATATTAAAAGCATCTAGGCTTTCTAAAAGATCCCAAACTCTATGCCTATAGTTCGCTAATCTTTTATCATGACAAAAGTATAATTTTCTGACTTGTTTCACTACCAACTCTAAATCACCAAACACTTGCAGCATTTTTTATTTCTTCCTTAGAGCCATTAAGATACCATGAACTAATGCTTCATATTCTACTACGTTATTAGTACAATAGAATTGGACTCTATGAGAAGCAAAGTAAGTCTTACCCATAGGATTGATGAGCTCGAATCCGGCTCTGGCTCCTTGCTTGGACTTAGATCCATCGAAGCGCAGTGTCCAAAATTTAGAAGGTTCTTTAACGTCGGGACCAATAATGTGTTCATTCCCCTTTGGTTGCATGTTTTCATCTACAATCTTTGGGGTAGGTACTGGTTTAGCATGGTTGAAGACATGTTGTCCTGTTAGCATTTCCTTTTGAGAAGTGACTTTTCCTTTGATATGTTCTACTGCTATTTGACACAAGCAGCACTCAAATTCAAAGTGGGCAGCATTATGAACCCTGCACCAACTAGATAGCAAGAGCTCTTGAAAATTCATCCTTGTCCCTAGGTAAGCTGATATTGTATGCATTTTTCCATGAAATCCTGGAATCCATCTAACAGTCCCAAATTCTCATCATCGTATGCTTCATCATCATCGAATTCGACCGACACTTCTATGCCTAAGGGTGTATGGGCTAAGTTGACTAGGGGGATACATAGTACCAAGACCTCATCAGCTATCTCTTCTTCTTGAGGCTCTAATTCTTCCTGATAAGCTATGGGAGAATAATTTCCTAATTTTGTTTTAGCAAATAGCACCTCATTGACGTTGTTGTATTCTGTAATCATGAACTTCATGTGGGATTCCTAATCAATGCAAATCCAATTTGGCAGCCCCTTCCATGGCAACCACATGTGGGAGAAATCAATTGTGGCATACCCGTTCAATGCTCGAGTGAAGTCTCGTCCCAAAAAAATTTGTATGTGTCAAGAATATCTGCACACCCTTGAATCTGCAACAATCTACATAAGTATACAATTGATATCTCCAACGATGTTCACCTCGGTTTTATCCAACTGAGTTACTTTTCTCCTTGAAGATGTGGGGGAAATCCCAAGAGCCTTGCATACAACCAAAGGCATGACATTGGTCGATGCTCCTAGGTCAATCAAACAATTATGCAGGTTCTTCCCAAATACTCGGATAGTGATAAGGAAAGGGGGCATTTCAATCCTTCCCTAGAAGAGTCCCATAGGTGTGTCAGCCTGGGCCACTTGACCTTTGTCTTTTTCATTGATTTTTTCCTTAGTCTACCCTTGACTTTTCTCTTTAAAGAGGGTGTTTTTCCAATTTTTTGATTTAGAGGGGCATCCTTTTTCTTTCCTATAATTTCCTGAATTATGAGCTCATGAGGCGGCTCTTCGAAAGAGACTCTTTTGGCTAGTATCTCTTGTGTTGTCTTAGAGGAAGGAATCCCATTAATAACTTTGAAGAAGGCATTCCTAACTACAGGAACCTTGAGAAGCTCAAAAGCAGACAAACTTATCTTGACCTTATTAAATTCCTCAACGACATACTCGCCCATTTGCTCAACTTCAAACTCAAAAGATCTACCTATGGAAGAGCTAGCTGGTTGTTTTTAAATTTGACTCAAATGTTTGTTCTTATCAAGGTATTGTGTTGGTACATGGGTAAATCTAGGATTATTGTTGGAATTAGGGTCAGGTGGGGTGCTAAAGTTATTGGGCGGAGTAGAAGTAGTGAAAGGCCCTCCTGCTTGTCTATTCCTTAAGAAATATGGGGATGCTCTTTGGTGGAACATTTGGACCTCATCCTCATGAAACTCTTCCTCATCTATGGGACTGTTATCTACAATATTAAAGATTTGAGACAAGGCTTCCTCGTTACTTACCTCTTTTACTTCTTCATTCTTTGCGGAGGCCACCTCGATTTCTAGCGCGTTGTTGTTGCTCCGTAGAAATGGGACTTGATTGACCATGAGCACCAAAGAATCATATGGCTCAGATGGGACTATGTCCCTACAACCCACACTTTCAATGTCATTATGGACCTCCACTTGAAATATTTTTGCAGCCGTGAGGAATTTAGGGCAATCCATCTAGGAGTGTCTATTTGTTTTATGAATCTAGCACCATCTGGATAAAGCAACCTCGGTGAGTTACACTCAACTGGTCATTTTCTCCGTATTAGCGAGCTGATCAAGAGGAGTGGGAACACCTTCGTTGTTTGGCCTTGTATTCCAAGTCCTATTTTTCCTCTGTGAGGTTCTCCTTCCAAAATTTTTAATTGGAGCCTTTCCCTCACTCATAATTCTACCCTGATGAGGTGTTGGCCTCGCCGCTATCCCTATTGTCTCAGTTGAGGTCAGCCTGAATGTTGCACTAAGAAGCCTATAGTTGATTATTTTGGTTCCTGAGATGAGTCATTTCTATGGAAATATTTCTAATCATCTCCATCATCTCATCTAACTAGTCTTTCTCAGCATTGCTTGGTTGCGATGTTTGATTCTAGAGAAAGACAGGTTGTGCTACTGGTTGGTTTTGCTGAGCAGGTGGAAATTCGGGCCCTTGTAGGTATAGGGGAACTTGTGGCTATTGTGAATATGCTTGTTGATGTTGTGGCTGTAGATAATGAGGCATAGGAGGTGCTTGATTCATGGGTTGTCCCAAATGAGGAACTATGGGCAACTACAACACCTAGTTCATAAGAGGCATATGGTTTTGGAGTGCTTGATTGAGCCCTTGAATCTGTATAGAATGAGTGACCTACCCCAAGGAAGGCAGTGGACCAAAAAAAAATTTCCCCAAGTCTATGTTTCCTTTGACTACCTTGACATAAGCATCCACTAGTCTGGCAGGTGGTGGGTTCATTCTTTTCACAAACGATGCAGTGAGATTGTCCAAGGCAATGTAGTAGACTAGCAAAACAACATCATCATTAAGTAAATATGGAGTTTGTAACCTCATGTACACTTGGTGGAAACGATCTTTGAAGGAGCCTATTGGCTCATTAACCTCTCTACAAACAGACATGAACTATTGATATAGTTCTGAAAGGCTGACCAAGATCTTGTATTTCCTCAAGAAGGAATTCTTCAAAAGGTCCCAAGTGGTGATGGTCCCCATTGGTATATTGATGTACCAATAAAAGGATTCTTCTCCCAAAGAATAAGGGAAAAGTCTACATGCCACATCCTCATGATCAATCTGCATATCCTTCAGTGTGGTTTGAAATATTTAGATGTGTTCTTCTGCTATCTTTTGTGGATCCCAGGGATTGAACTTCATGCAAAATCCCTCTAGGTTCTTGGGCATATCATGGTACACGTTGAATAGTAGTATATGGGGGTTGTTCCCTAGCCAAGCCATGAGGGGAGGTGAAGGTGGTATTTGTTTTTGAATAGCGAATTTGGGTTGCACAGGGGCAGCGGCAGTTGGGACTACACCTTGGACTTGGAAGGCAGAGATAGGGGCAGCACCTCGGCTATGGGAAGCGAGTGATTGAAAGGCAGTTTGGGATGGCTGAGTGAAAGAGGTGGAAGTGGAAAAGGGAGGCTAAGTGTGTGGCAAGTGGAAGGAGGAGGGAGGTGAAGATGAAGGTGAAGTGGATGAAATGGAGGAGGAAAAACAAGTTGTGTCCCCTCTCTTAGTCTTTCTAGCTCTTGTAGGGGGTTGTAGTTCCTGAAATTCCCCTTTATTTGGTGTTGATCTTAAAACTGTTTGGAATCTTTCAGGGGACAATGACCCAATCCGATCTAGCTTAACTCAAAAGGCCCTCCTTCTAGCACCATTTTTTTTATGAGTGTTTTTGCACCTTCTCAACACAGGCAACACACGAATGCGCTACCTCTCTTGAAAGGAAATCTCCAACAACAAGTTGTTGAAAATTACCCCAAGGTCTCTCAAGTGTAAGGTCTTGAAAATCTTGGAATCTCAGTTGTTTTGATGTGATCTTACATGTAATCACAAGGCAGACTTACGTAAGTTAAATTGGATGAGAATTGGATCTTCTAATGGATTTCTTGAGATGGTAAAGTTATTGCACAATTATTGTAGGTTCGAAAAAGTCTAAAACTCCTATTTCAACTTCAGATTTGGCTTTATAATGTGCAATGAACCTTGTTCAAAGCTACTATTGAAAAAGGTCAAAAGGGCAGGGAAGAGAGGAGGTTCCTAGACCTACAACTAGCAATGAATAGTGATAATGGAGGACCCTACTGTGGACAACCTTCCTAAAACTAAGTTCCACTTAACCATATTTCCTCATAGTCTCATGAAACTAGTGCAATCTTCTAAGGACTACAGATTTTCAACCATTCATTCACCATTAGCATGAATAAAAGATAGAAATTTAGTGCAGCTTTCAATTTATGCCTAGACTAACTTTACACAGCTATTTACCATCAATAAACAACCAAAAGTATGGACAAGGAAGGTTTCCAACACACAATAGAATTCTTCAATATCAATGCACAACATTAACTAACTTACTAACAACATGTAAAACTCATGAAAAATAAAGTAAATCTATTCAAATTCACTAACTATGAGAAGAAGAATCATGCAACATGAAGTTGGAACTCAAGAATCCACCAAATCAATGAATTTCTATTAACATTCCAGCAGCATGTCTTTACAACAACTCAACTCTCTCTCGAAAATGAGAGGATACCCCCTATTTATAGTTTCCAAAAAGAAAAACAAATGGCCAAGATTCAATCTCATTGTGTGGCCAAGATTCACTACAAATTAGGGTTTCACCTACCCCCAAATATTTTACAATTTAAAATTATATTTTTCCATTTAGTCTATTTTGTCCTCAAGTGAGTAGCACTATAGCTCTTTTGTCTTCTTGCTTATTTCCTACTACTACAGCTACATTGTGAGGAATTCATCATCTATGATAGGATTTCCCTCGCTCTTCTTCAAAGTGGTGTATTTCGTAAACTTTATGATCAATTCTTGGAGCTTGTTCCACTCTAATATATCTGACTAGATCACTTGGAAGTTCAATTTCCTAGATTTTCTTGTAATCTCATCCCAGTCCTTGTCACATTTGGGTGTATTATTTATCACTTGCTCAAATTGAGAAAAGGCTCGAGCAGCAAAACTCATGAAATTAGGTGTAAGTGCATCAGTGGTCCTGCTCTCCATCTTCTTGTGAAAGTATGGCTTTATTTTCTCTAGGTCTAGCTCAATAGTAGGCATATCAAAATATTTCATTAATCTTAGATATTCTTCACAGGCCACCCTGATTTCCTTAGCCCAATATTGGTTGATAATATTTTTACACTAGATGGGATCAGTGTCCCACATCTGCTTACCATATTCTTTAGATTTTTCCTCCATCTCACTGAAAGTAGGGATGTGGAAGGTCTTCCCTATTGACTTGGAAGATAGATCAGTTAATATATTCCCATCTCGGACTACTATTATTTTTGTGTCCTAATATGCCTCCCTATAGACCATTACAAGCTCAGGGGCTATGAGGGCAGGCGGAAAATTGGCAGCCTTTGCCAACACACTGCTTCTGATTTTCCTAGAATTTTTTGTTGTGGGGTTGATTGAAACCCTTTGCTTGAACTCATCAATGTCAATATATCCTAGATTTGTATCTGAGATCTCCCTCCAATCTGTGGTGACCTTAGAGTTGAGGGGTTCTCTTTGGAACTTGTACTTCATTTGGTCTTTATCCTATTTTCCTCAAGTTACTTTGCTTTGCTTATTTCCCTTTTCTTTCTCCATGGATTCCTCTGAAGGTCATACACTTGGTTCCATACATCCTATGATCGAGAGAGCGGTAAGCACATTCAAGCATGAAAACACAGGGAAAGTTAGCCAAAATCCAACAAAACGATGTTAAATCTGATAATTCGTCACTTAAAAATCCTAAAATCTCTTTTAGATCAGCATTAGCCTTTCACTAGAAGGGGTTATAATAGTGCAGGCCTAGGGGCGCGGACTTCCCTAGGTTGGCGTCGGGTAAAAACACAAAGCTTGTCACACTTTCAGCCAAATAAATGGTTTCAAGCAAAATATTTTGTTGGAATATTCCTTCACGCGTTTGACCAAAACCATGTGCATTACGTGGCACATGGGTTCGGTTGAATAAATTCCAAAATCAAAATCAAAATTTTCCTTCCCGCTTTAAAGCGCCTTGAGAAATTGGATTTTTTATAATGCGGGGTTTCTATAGAAGGGTTTGGTAGAAGCAGGTTTCTATAGAAATGTTTCGGACGAAACCCTTTCTATAAGAAACTGTCTATGGCATCCTAGTTGGCGCTAACCATTTTTTCAGAATTTTTCTAAAACTTTCAACTTTAGCTAAGTATTTCTTTAGTCAGAATGATTTTTTTAAAAAAAAACCCTTTTGTAGAGCTCGGGTGGAGAATCCAAATATATAATTTTTTAAATATTTTTATTAGTTTTAATATATTTTATTTTTAAAATAATGCAAGTAGGTTTTCAAAATGAAAAAGAAGTTGATTACAAATTAAAAACAAGATAGTAAAACTTATTAAAAAAATTTAAATCTTATATGGGGCACAAGAGGAGAGAGTCTTCTTCAAAAGGGTATAATTTTTTTTTTGAAAATGATTTAAAATTTTGAAAATAGTTGACGGCCCGTGAAAACTATCAAATTCTGACATGTTTGACTTTAAAGCGTTATTACAAGAAAAATATACATCAAAATTTGATTTTTCTTTTTCCATGCACAAGATATTGAAGTTACCTATTTGGAGAAAAAAAAATTAGGGAGAAATGAAGTTTTTTTCAATTTGTTTCTTGACGGCCCGTGAAGTCACTCTTTTCTGAAATTTTCAGCATTCCAAAATTTGTCCTTAAATTGATAAAAACATAATGAAAATTTTTTAATTTTTTTTTTAAAATTACAACAATAAACTTCATCAAAAGTTCTACATTTCATTAGTTTACACCATTTTGAAATTCAAAACATAAAGACCACTTTTATGTGGTTGAAGTTCATAATTTTTTTTGGCCGATTCCTTTATAAAGTGTGACAGGTTTGTGCTTTTACCAGTCATTCGAAGGAAGTTGCAAAGGGGACGGCAACCAGGGCATAGCGTCCCACATGTCCCAACTTGCATCAATATTTGGTCATAAAATCGGGTCCACCAAGGAGGTCAATCCATTTTGGCACCTAGGTCAAAATCACCTTGAAGTTTTGAGAGCGTTAAGTTTACCTTTTAGTCATGCGGGTCCAAGGTAGGTGGAAATAGGAAGTGGCTTCGTCATTTGGGGCTCTCATTGAAATGGCATTGGCAAGGTGGTGTTCTACATGCAGCGTTCTGCCATGCAGGACCTGTGACTTTAGAGGAACGCATCACAATTCATTTGGAGCTCGAGTTATTGTGGGTCGAATGGTGCGGGGAGATGTTTGGTCACTGTCATTTGGAATGGCGAAGGCTAGATGGAGGTCCGGCAGAAGAGGCCTGCACCATTGGGTCCGTGGAGAGCTTCGGCATTTACTCGTTTATCATCGGTCAATTAGGAGGAAACAGTAGGGTTAGGCTCTGTGTAGCGGGCCGATGAAAGTCTGCAAACATTATGGAATGGTGGTAGCGAGACAGAAGTCCGCTACCAACCGCGCGCAAGAAGCGGTCCAACTAGTGCTTATCACTTAATCATTTCCGCTTGAGTTAAGACAGAAGCGGTGGGTTCGGGACCCACAGGGCAGAGGATTGACATGTAAAGGTCATTTTGAAGTGGGGAATGGCTACGGCGACCCACGGATAGAAGTCTGGAGGGCGAGGCCTATAGGGAAGCTCAAACTTGGTCATTTAGGGCACAAAGGAAGTTAGATGGCAGAGGCAACGTCCAGGCCCAATTGTCAGAAAGGCGACATCACTTCGCCATTTTGAGTAATCATTTGGCATGACGGCAAAAGGGGAGCAGTGCCCTGCGAAGGATAGCCCGCCAAAAGAGGTTGCCTTATTTTGGACCCGCACAATGGATCAAATAGCGGAACCCAATGGGCAGAGGGATGGATTGTAAAAGCTCTTTCGAATGGCGAAGCCAGAGCAAAAATTTGTAGACAGTGGTCTGCGGGGAGACCTCCGCAATGGACCGAGACTTGGGCAATTTGGAAAAGTTTAAGCTTGGATGGCAATGGTCGAGGCGGGACTTGTCTATCGGGAAAGCGGCACTAGACAGCCATTTAAAATGGCGACAACATCCTGGAGATGGAAACCTACGCATGTGAACCCTAGTAGATCAAAGGATTCCTCAGGTTGGGCTTCATGAATTTAAGCTAAGTTTAGAACGGCTGAGTAAGGGCACCCTCCCACAAGGGCAGACCCGATTAGAGGTGCTCGCCACTTAGAGTTTTAAACATTTTCAAGGGATGGTGATGGTGATGGCTAGGGTGCGGGCCCACAGGGAACAAAGGCCCTAGTTGAGGAACGGCCACGAGGACCTCAAGTCCTGCAACATGGCCAGTGGATGAATTTTCAACATATTTTAAAATTCTCGAATATGGGTTTTGACTACCCAAGGGTGCTTTAGTTAAATTTTGAGTTTTCTTCCTTCAGATTTAGCAACTTTATAGAAATTGAAAAAAACCTAGAATGTGGCTCATGGTGGAAAACCTACCTGTGAGACCTGATGACGGTGATGAACAAGCAACTAGCAAAGGCCTCAAATCAGCTGATGAACTCGACAGGCATGATGGCGGCATTGGTGGGAAGCTCTCTAACTCATTTTTGGACTCCTGATAGGTGAAAAGGAAAACTCAAGATGGGCTATTTATAAACTTTTGAGCATTTAATTCCCCTCATAAATGTGGGTATGGCGATGTTCCGAGTTGGTGAGCAGTCAGTTTGAAAACAGTGGCGGGAATGGTGGAGTCTGCCGAGCGAATAGCAGCCAGGGATTAGCCATTTGGAACGGTCGGTAGTGAAAAGAGCAAACTAGGAGCAAGTCCCACGAGGCAGGAGGATGTCAAGAGAAAGCCGTTCGAAATGGCTAGGAAACAAGGGAAACCCACATAGGGCGGCCCACAAGGGTGAACCCGCATTGTTCCAAGGATGGCAACTCTAAAGATTGAAGGCAAATAGCCAAGGAAATCCCACAAAGGACTAAAGTCTTGAAAATTTGAGGGTAGCAAAATATGGTCAACTCAAGATGATTCCTCAAAGACTCACTAACCACTTAAGACACAAAAATAGGGGGCATGCAAAATGAAGTGGTGAGAAAAGTGACCCGACGATGTGAAAAGAAAGAGGGTCCCTATTTTGAACGGGGCATGTGTGCTATAGGTACAACACTTTTGATTTATACCTTTCATATATATATTGGGAGTCAACAATCATGACCATTGCATATTTATATTATATGTTTCATCTTGGTCGACAAACGAGAATTTTTTGAAGTGTTGTAGAGGATATAAATGTAAGATCAATATTATTGAAATATATGTTTGGTGTGTGATCTGTGTTAGAAAAGGATGTTGTGCAAATAAAATAACTGTAGAAGGTGATTTGGTAATGGGATGTGGAAAATATCAGTTCGTGCATGGTAGCTCAGCAGTGATGTTACTGCGGAGATAGTGGAGATAGATGTGATGACATTTGATGATATTATAATAGTACAAATCTTGGTAGAGTGATTATGCAAAAGTAAGATAGCATTGCATAATTTGGAAAGGTCAGTAGAAAGTTGAAGCAGTTTGTTTTGTAAAAGAAGTATTTGAATCAAATAAGAATCTTTGTATAGAGGTTGCATAGCCTAATTTTTATTGTAAGTATTGTAACACTTGAGGGAGTTGCAGATTCCTTTAGGTTGAAGCCCATAAAACTTGTTATAAATCTTGTTTTCATTTGTGAGGTTGGATTTGGACAGTAGATCCAAGTAGCTTCCTCACTTTGGTTTTTCCCTTCTAGGGTTTTCCATGTAAATTTGGTGTTATGATTGTTTACTTATGTATTATTTTTATTATCATGGTTTAGATGTTTTTATTTGATTAATTTTTGTTGGAAGTGAATAATTTGATTAAGTATTGATTCACCCCCCCCTCTTTGTACTTTTGTGTGTTCAATAATTTGTATTAGAGCTAAGTTCCTTGATACAGTCTAACAGCTAAGATAGACCTTGGAATGGAACACATCAGAATTAAAGTATTGATTAATCATAAGAATCCTCCAGAAGATGATAAAGATATGACAGTCTTTAATGGAGGATATTTTGAAGTTGATTTTGAAGAACTTATTTTTGCACTAGAAAATTTGGATGCAACAAGGAAAGAAAATGGATAATTTAATATCAAACTCAAGGAATCGAAAGAAGCAATTATCAATTTGAAAGTTCAATTTGAAGAAGGCAAGAAGGTTGTAGACTGGTTAAATACTAATCTTAATGAAAAAATTGTTGAATGCTCCAAACTTGAAGAATAAATTGCCTCTCTACGGAAATAATTGGAGAAAGCAAAGGACCAGATAGACAAAGGCCTAAAACTCAAGAAAAGTACCAACATCGTTGATAAAATAATCAATAGTCAAAGACCTCTAAAGAATAAGGGTGGCCTTGGATTTGAAAAAGGTTATAAATCAAAAATAGATATACCTGAAGGCATGTTTGAAATGAAAAAGGAAGAGGCCTATGCTGAAGAATCTAAGAATATTAAAGATGAGAAGCATAATTTGGATGATGACATCATAAAGATTAGTGATATAAAGGAGGGGTTTAATAGATCTCCTCCCAAATAGGCTGATACTCCTAGGTTCTGTCAATCTTTTCATGGTTATTGTTACTCTTACAATAAGTTTGGTCATAAGGCTATTGACTATAGAACTAAGGAAAGAATAAATTATTACATGAGAAAGAACTCATCTGTGCCTCCAAGACATAAAGTCATGATCTCTCATTCCTTTCATGGTTACTATTATACATGCAATAATTTTGGTCATAGGGTTGTTGATTGTAGAATTAAAGAAAGGGAAAATGGTTTGGCCTTGGAATATAATGTTGTTTTCTACAAGTTCAATAACATTGGGCATAAAGAAACATTCTACAAGAGTAGTTCTATGAATCCACTTGTTCAGCACAAGAAGATAGAGGAAACTTTGACTCAGCAAAATAAGGTAGTGGCAATGATATGGAGAAAGAAATCAAAACAAAATAATGAGAAGGAAGAATTTTTTCTTCTATCTAGCACAAAATACTTCATGGTTGATTAAGAGAAGGCATAGATTCAAGGGGAGACAAGCATTGCATATCTATTTCCCCCTAAATAATTATAGCTTCTACAACTAGAAGCTAGGCACACAAGTGTTTTCGCATGAAATTAATAGAAGAGGATGATAATCAAGCAAGAGAGTTTCAATCCCATAAATTTCCAGAGTAAAAACATGATATGTGAAGGATTGTGGAATGAATTTGGCTCTCTATAGAGCTACAATGCACTCTAATAGCATTTTACCTAACAAGGACAAGGTGCATTAATTATGAAAATCTAGGGAAATTTAAATTACTTGTGCTTCATTTGCATGATCTAATATCATTCAAAATCAAATCATTTTCATTAAGAGTTGAGAAGAGAAGAAGGAATTTAGAGGATTAGACAAATTTTAGAGGAAAGGAGATGAAGGTGAAACCCTAGCGATTGGACAAAAAGTATTTTCCAAATTGTTATTTCATATAACCCTATTTTCTAAGTTTAAAATAAGGTTGAGATGGTGACTCCTCGGTTGGAGGATGTTACTGAGAAACCAAGGCCGGAATACAAGAAATACCCTTTTAAGGCCATGAAGGTTGATAAGGATGGAGCATTCTCCTTTGTTCCAACAAATGTGGTATACACAGAGAATGTCACGATATACATTCAATCCATGTTGAATGAGATCAATCATGTGAAGTTTGAGGAGCTTAGAGATAAACTCTTGGATGATGATGATAAATACAAACTAGAATATACAAATGTGGGAGCTAAACAGCTGGATATATGGATGGATTACCCTAACTTCTACAATGAACATGAATGGGTGAGGTATGTTTTGAGAAGAATTCATGATGATTTTATGTATCTTGATAAGCCATATAGGATCACTAAGGAATCAATTAGGGTTGTTACTAGTTTCAATTTTATCAGATCAAATCCCATGATGAAAGCCATAAAAAATGAGGTTATAGAACTGTTGATGCCAAAAATTAACGAGGTAACAGTGTCTTATGGGAAACTCAGTTTAAGGGGGACCTTTTGTGCTAAACTGAGTGACCTCCAGATTTTTAAAGAAGTCAGTTTCTTCTATAATGGGTTTTGGAAAGGGAAAAGAAAGCGGATATAATAAAGCAAAGTCTAACGTAAGGCGATGCGCCAAGATCTGCTGATGGGCACGGTAAATCATAGATTTAGGGGCTTGAATGGTGTTGTTGCATTCCAAAACGTCAGACTTAAGATTATAGCATAGACAATTAATTTATTGATATAAAATATGTTGCATACATTCTCGCTACTAAGAAGAGTCATTAGACATGATTTAGATAAGAAAATTTGTATCCAACATATATGGAAGTTCTTCAAATAAAATGTTAAGACAGTATAAAGCATAGTTTACAGTTTAATCAAAGCATGAAAAATAGAAAGGCCAAACAATTGGCATAGTCTGAAAGTTGCAATTTAAATAAAAAAGTAATAGAGGCCTAGCGTCTTTTGCTAAAACCAGCGTGTTTTTCCAAATTTGAACCCTTTCTCATCAACAGAGAGAGTATATATAGCAGGGAAAAAAACCTCCCACCACCTCAAAGAACAGCAATAGAAAAGATCTTGCAATCCTTTGCAATGATGCCTAAATCAGAAGATTCCCAAGGCCATTACAACAGCATCGAGTCGGAACACAGCATCTAGTCGCCCTAAGTACAGGTGCATCCTTTGCAATGATGGAGGTGGTCCTAGCAAGGCTTGAGCAGAAAAATTTCATCCATCGCCGTGAATGATTATGACCAGCAGCAACCATTAGCATTATTTAGTTCACCCGACCCATCGCCCGCATAACAGATCAGCATTTAGGCACGTAACAGCCTTTCACTACCTGCATGAAACCTTCTCTCATCACTACTGAGGATTTGCAAAAATGTAACACGCATCAAATGGGCTGAGATCCTTATCGCAACGGAGGGAACACTCTATCAGCCGGGTGTGAAAGATGCATGGCAGCATTTCACTACCCGCGGCTACTTATTTCCTCACTGCGTTTAAAGATTTGCAAACAGTTGCCACCTGGCAGAATGTGGGGCCCACCAACACCTTTTAAGAATGAAAAACTTCATGAAAGCATTTCACAACCCGACGGGGCCTCAAGGAAGCAAGCAACAAAAGCAGCCCATAACCGCAACATGTGGGAGCCCAGCGGAGCTTCCCAGGAACCGAAAGGAAAGTCAATACCCGAAGCTGCGAAGAGTCACTGCATAAAGTGGCAGATCAAAGACTTGATAGAAAGTCGAGTAAACTTGGAAATGCATAGGCCAGCACACACATAATGCAAAAATAAACCTGAAGAGAGTTGCTCAAATATTTATTTTAACAACTTTTGGCGACTATTAGGGGCATTTCGACAAAGGAATGGAGAAGCCAAAATTTTGCTGGTTTTGCAAACTAGAGCCTTATCCATAGGGCTAGTGGAGTCAGAGATTGGAAAGGGCCAATTGAAAAGGTGACTTTTCAGCTTCAAACAGCTTCATTATGTTGTGCAAATTATCCTGTGCTCCATGTAAATCAATAGCTTCTTTGTGAGGCAGCACATCGAGTAAATTGGCCCCTGCTTGTATATGAAATAGCAGCTACGAGAGCGAATGAATGACTACCTCAATGTCGGCTGTCGTTGGGGAATGGCTAAACTCCCTAAAAGCCTCCGAGTCATTTTCCTTCTCCTCAATAATTTTTGCAATCTGTGCAGTCGTGGCAATAGATCCATCCTCGAGGAATGGGGACGGCAGCGCCATCTTTCCTAAATCAAAGAAACTTCTCCGTATGTCATCTAGTGTCTTACTTAGAAAAGCTGCAGCTGCCTTAGTGCGTTGGAAACTGGTGTGGCAATGAATAAATTTGTTTATCATTTGGGCAGCAGCGTCCTGATCTTCAATACCTACTCCAGCAAGGATTTCATCAGATATGGAGTATAGCTTGTTGAGTAAGTCTTTCGCCTCGGGAACCTTCTCCAAGATGAATCATGGGAACTGTTCAATTGTATCGTGGGCCTCCTGATTGAGTCTTGATGCCTTGTCAATAAATCAGAGGGTAGGCTGTAGTGTTAGGCAAAAGGTTTTAATTTTCTCCCAGTGAGAAATGTATAATTGCTTAACCAGCAGAATGATATCAGGTTGTGTAGGGGAAAGCAACAGAGAGGCTTTAAGCGAAGTAATCTTTGCGTCTCTTGAAATAAGGGCCTCAGCTAATTCTATTTTTTTCTTTTTCTCGGACACTAGTTGCTCCGCATAATTTTTCACTTCTTTATTCCAATTCTGCTCAGCTCGGGAGTGATTTGCTTATTGCTCCTCTAGAGAAGCCTTTGTCTCTCGGAGCTCTTCCTCTAGTTGAGCCTTTAGGCCTTTAAACTCGGCCTCTTTCTCTTGTATTATTTCTTCATATTGAGTTTGTCGGTGTTCCAACTCCTCACCCTTTTGTGTCATCCCCTGACTATGCTCAAGGCGGAAGCACTCAAGCTCTTCATCTTTTAGCTGTAGGTTTTTCCGCGCTTCCTGGTTTTTGCTTTGTAGCTCTTTTATTATGCCTGGGTCAGCAACCTGGGTCTTCGTAATTTTGCCTTGAAGCTTGTTCCTTTCATCCTCCACTACGAGCGCCCTTTCAGTCATGCAGACAATATCTGCGTCTAAAGTTTTTTCCTTCTTTTCCAAAAAACTCACCCTTTTCGTGGTTGCCTTGAGCTGCTCATCTTTCTTCTTTAGTTATCGATCGATTTTGAGGAAGTCAGAAGTGACTACCCATTGCATTTCCTCCATGATTTCAACCTTATCCTATGGTTGGGCTACCTTCATGTCGAGTCTGACCACATATATCTCATAGTCTTCTAGTTGCATTTCTCCCTGAGGCTTGCATACCCTTGGATACATGGTTGTGAACTTCAATTCTTATCGGGCCTCATCATATAGAGCTTGTACTCTTGGCTTGGTAGAAGCACTGTCATCCTTTTCCTTGCATTTTCTCATTTTATTCGCTCGTGCCTCCTTTCCGCAATCTATCTGTGTTATAAATTCGGCTAGTGATAAAACTAGCCCACCTGCGAAAGGAGCACCGGAAGGAAAGGCATACGGGTAGGTAACCTTCATAAGCGTAGGCATTTGCTTCTTCTAGAGAGTGACTGTTTGCAGAGAGAAGTGCGGCACGTTCCATAGTTTGGTTTGAGAACTAACAGTAGGGCCAGGCATTTATAGTGGCTGAATTGGGGAATCAACCATAAGGCTCATTGGTCAGGAAAGGGGAGTTGCTAACGGAGTGTCAGCTTGTTGCAATGGAAGAGGATCTGTAAGAATAGTGGAAAAAGAATGGGTACCGATAGGGGGAACACCTTTCGAAAGCAAGGTAAGGAAAGTCTAAGCGGTAGCAGTAGGCGTGAGCATACTCGGAGGAGTAATTACAAACAAGTGAGCCTACAAAAATTGGGCGAATCCAACCAAATAAGTCAGACCAAAAGCAGAAGGTAGAGGGCTAAGACCTATGGCAGGAGTCGCCAATGAGGCAGGGGTAGATACCAAGGAATGAGATGCAAAAGAATGAGTGAAATATACCTGTTGACTGGTCGACGATGGTTTGAGAATCACCGGAAACTCCTCTTCAACCTCAAGTACCTGGCCAGCAGCGGGTCCTCCTCCAATAGGTTCTTGCGAACCCTCCCTAATAATATTCTGTGTGCACTGTCATTTCGCAGGCAGAGCCTCCCTAGCTTCGGCAGTCATCTCCTTTTGCTGAAGTGATAGCCTCACTAGTTTAGAAGCCCAAGTGAATGTATGTGATCCTCTTGATATATTAAAACATACATTCGTGGCCACATAGGCAGGCTGTCTAGAGACTTTCTCCTTTTGCGCGGGGGAAGCCAATGTTGTCGCTTCCTCCTCCTGCTCTTTGGATTCATCCCCCTATTCGCTCCTATCAACACTAGAGTTTGGGCTGGGATGGCCCTCTTTCCACTACTTCTCAAATTTTTGGTCATCCCGTAATTGATTGTAAGGAGCATCTAATTGTGCAATTTCCTGGCAATATTTCTAGAAAGCCTTTATTTTCTCCTCACTCCATTTTTCATCCTTCTTTAACCTGTTGTACATGCTGCGCTCCATAGGGACATTATCCTGGGCCACAACCACAGGAAAGTAGAATTTGTGTCATGGGCCTCTAGTGTCTGGCATATGGATTTGTGCCAATTCAACAAAATCCTCATCTTTGTCCGTTCGCGGGTTATGCCGCTTCTCCCAGTATGGTCGAGAAACATGGGTAACTCTCATATGTGGCTCTAGCAAGTCGTCAAAAGGGTTGTATTCCCATTTATCATTTACTAGTACCAACCCTAGATGTGCCAACTTGTCCTCTAATAACGTGTCTGATTGTTTTTTAGTAGAGTTACCAATTTGAAATTCTTCGGACAAGTGAAGAATCCCTTCTTCTTGACCTTTTCGCTACTACAGAAAGTGAAATCAATGATACACACCTGTCGGAACATTTTCAGCACGAGCACTCTATCCGTGACATAGGCTAGGAGTAGGAAAGGTTTACCAATAAAGCCCGCATTCGGAGGATCGTAAAATCCTTGCCCAAGAACTAGTCACAAGCAAGGGTGAAGCTCTGCATAAATCCAGTTTGCTCCTTATTGAGCCGGATAATATCACCCTCTCCGATCAAATCATTCAAAATCGGAGCTATGAAATAGTCCGTAAACGCATAATAATCATATGATGCAGAAAGGAATGGCATCCATATAGACACCAACTTTCTTTTATTTTGCACATCAAAAATTGATAACAAAAAAAATGGGCAAAGAAATCCGGGTTCTGATGCAGAAACATGTGGACCAAGAAGGAAACAAACTTAAAATTTTTCTCCGCCTGATAATCCTCAATTTGTTGTTTCATTTCTTCAATTATAAACTCAGCAAAAACATACCAGAAGAGTTCACGTTGCTTGTGAAATTGCATTGCCGGTCCCATTTGAAAGGCCTCTATCTTCTCATCGGAGTCTCGGCCGCATACGAAGGCTAGCATGGACATGGCATCCTAGAGATCGTCACAGAACGCGCCACACAACAATAGAATACTTGGCATTTTAGTGGCTAAGATGCCTTTCTTACCAGTCTCCTCTACCAAGAACTCTGAGCTAGTTTTCATCTTCTTTCATATTTTCTCTCCTTTGCTCGAGCAAAAAGGCTTGATATTCTTCTTTCTCTTACTTGTGTCTGGGATACATAACATGTGTCAGATGGCCTCTGTAGAGATATGCACTCTTAAGTTACGGCCTTCGATGTAGTGGGTATCAGGATTATAACAGTGGATAGCAGCATCAACAATCTCTAGGCAATAGTGCACCAGTGAGACCATGTATTGAGGGAGACCACTGTACAAAACTCTCTGTGTTGTAGATTGGTCTGCCTTTGGTGTCGATAACCTTGCACAAGCTGCTTCTCTGAGGGACTAATATTTTTCGCGATCTTTGGGTCGTACATATTGTCCCATTTTTCCTCAACTTTTTTTTGGTTTCTCCACTTCTTGGGTCTATTCAGCTCTTCTATGTGGGCTCTCCCTGTCCTTCGAGGTATACCAGGCGTAGCGTACACCACATCCTCATAGAAATATACCTCTACTGAAGAACAAATAGCTATGAATAGCTCCTAGCTAATTTCCTTCTGCATTGGCTGAGCTAAAGATTCTGACATTTTCCTTCTCTGAAGATTCCTGCAAGTTCTTGGTTGACTGCGACTATGCTCGGCTCTAGATAGACAGACAAAAAACAAATTTGCACTTATCCTTGGCGTTTGTAAAAAGACTTTAAAATATTAAGCCTTTTCATGCAATAATAGCAACCTTTCCCAATGTGGTAGGCGAAAGCAAGCTTTTTGCATTTAATTCGGCATGTACCGTTAATCTTGCAAATTGTGCAAAATGAACTTATTACTATTTTGAGGTGGTCGAAGTTCATTATTGCATTTGGGCGATCATGTGATACACCCTGATCTCCTTGGAACTTGAGCTAACAATTGGCTTGCCAACCCTACGTTAGCATGTGCTGGCAATTAATATCCCAGCCGGAATGATTACGCCAAGCAAACAATCACGGCCTAAAAAGATATGAATATCGCCTTGGGCTCTGGGATGCACTTAAGAGATAACATAATAGCCTACGGCCATACGTCTCACTGCCAACAAGCGCCACCTTTTTAAAGCTAATTAATCAGCTTCATTTAATTAAGCACGCATCGAGCCGTGCTATCATGGATGTAACTGGCCCAAAAATGTGAGCAAACATAGGCTCACCTTTCGAGATAGCAACTAGCATAACATCACGTTTTTTTGAAGTGGATTAGCATGAGTCTTATCAATTTTTCTATAAATAGGCCAGCAAGTAGTAAACAATTTATACTTAGATTTTGAGAAGTGATAGGCCAGTAGCAAAGCCTTAAGCAAGTTTCTTCATAGGTTAGGTGGTAAACAAATTAGACATTAGCTCAGAAGCCTAGGGATAGTGTCAGAGCAATGGATACCCCAGTTTTCCTGACCTCGTATAAGTCACAAATGGCATTCCTAAGGGAGATTTCAACTAGGAGACTAAAAAGGATGACGAAGAACAAGCATTCTCTAGTTTTGGTAGCCATAAAGTGGGTTTTAGGCAAAGATTGCATAGAATATAAGGATAAGTATCAGGTGAATTATGACGTATGCTCCCACTTTGTAGCATCTATGCTGAACATTTGCATTCCCCGGCCACTTATCTTAAAGCTGGTTAAAGAAATCTTCCCGAAAAAATGCCTGAATGGTCTCGGTGAGGTCGTTGTGCATGCTACCTATGGGGTAGGTCTGCCGTCAACCAGCAACCTGTGTCACTTTATTGAGGAAGAAGTCGTTGTTGTTTGGTTTTCATTCCTCAGTGGATTCTGCCTACAAACCCATGATGAGCACCATCAGAGAGTTACTCAGGCCCTACACTTCTTGTTTCGTAGCTACAACATGATACCTTTCTATGACATAGACTGGTATACTGACTTCAGGAACCTGGTGTTCCCCCCACCAATGGCAGTCGTGCCAAATGATGCTACCAGTGCTGCCGAGGAACCCGTGGATGAGGAAGAAGTGGATGTTGTAGTGAATGCGTCAATTGCCGCCAGCCATGCCTTCAGATAAACAACCCCTTTGCCTATTGCTCAAAATGTACCACCCTGCCTGCTCCTCAAATTACCTGACCCTAGCTATATATAAGCCTGAAGAAGGCTATTATATATATAATAGCTCAATATACCTATAAATTTTGAAATACGGCTTCCCAGCCACTTTTGTAATGAAAAGAACATATATAAATAGATATCCATCGTTTTAAAGAAAATTCATGCTCTTTCTTTTTATTGTTTATTTAAGTTTTCTAGGTTTGCAACTTTCATATGGTATTTCTCCGCACATGGGTGTGTTTTATGTAAAGCAACTCTGGTGTTTCACCCGCTAATAATAATGAGTTAATTCTATAGAACAACAACTGATTTAGAAAAAGACTGGCCAAAGAAATGGAAATAAAAATAAAAGTGATATTTACATATGTACAAGGTAGAGCTTAACACCTAATGGAACAGCTTAAGATGAATCCCATTGATCAGGATTCCTAATGGTTCATGTTCCATATTCTCTAGCTCAAAAGCGTTATGTTCTTTGCACCGAATCACTTTAAAGGGACCCTCCCATAGGCTGTCAAATTTACCGTGTTGACCTAGCTTTGCAACCCTGCTATCATACTTTAGCACTAAGTCTCCACATTTTAGACCCTGGTCAGAAGCCTTCTTGTCAAACCATCGTTTGACCACTTGTTGACGGCTTGTCATTGCTATTAGGGAATTCTCCCTTTTTTCTTGTACTTCCAACAGTTCAGCGAGCCGAACCTCCATGGCTTCATTTTGTTCTATCTCAAGAGATTTCAACAATTGTATTACTAGAATCTCCATGGAGATAGGTAACAATGCTTTTTTTCCATATACCAACTCATAAGGCGAAGTCTTAAGGACCTGCTTAGGAGTTATGCGGTTTGCCCAGAGCGCTGTTTGGAGGTTTTTATGCCATTCTCTCTGGTGTTCTGAGCCAATCTTTTTAAGAAGTTGAACTAAACTTTTGTTCATTGACTCTGCTAGACCATTTCCTTGTGGGTAATAGTTTGATAATGTTTTAAGGAATATACCATTCTTTAACGCAAAGTGACATACCTTTATACCTAGGAATGCTCTGGCGTTGTCCAAAATGATAGTTTTCAGAGGGCCAAACCTTGTCACAGGTTCCTCAAGGAAATCTACAATCTCTATCTCTGTTGCGCCTTTAAGGGGAACAGCCTCCATCCACCTGGTGAAGTAATCCATTGCGGTTAGAATCCACTTGTGTCCAGCACTAGAGAGTGGGTTGATCATTCTGATGAAGTCTAGGCCCCATTGTGCAAATGGTTCGTCTGCCACTATAGGTCTGATGGGCATTGTGGAATTCTTCCTTCTATTAGCGAAGAACTGGCATTTTTTATAAACTCTCACCAAAGAGTGGGAGTCACTGAAAAGTGTAGGCCAATAATAGCCAGCACGCATGATTTTAATTGTGGTGGTTTTGGCAGAGAAATGCCCACCTACAGCGCTATTGTGGAATGCGTCGAGGATCCTCTTCGCTTGCTCCAAAGTAACGCATCGCAGGAGAACACCATTGAAATTCCTTTTGAAAAGGACTCCTTCTATCAGCATATATCTACAATTTTGAAGCTGGTAATACCTTTTTTTTTGGGATGAGAGGCCTGGCGGATACTTTTCAATTTGCATGAAGCTCATTCTATCAGTCAGCCAATTGCCTTCCGATCTTGCTTCATTTATCAAGACGAGCTCTGGTTGTTCCTCCTCGGCAGGTACCTCCTCGTTCTATGCCATATACTCACACAGTCCTCTTCCTTTAATAGTCTTAGTAGGCTTGACTTTGATGTTATATTCAAGGATCTTGGTGATCCAATTAGCCCTTTTTTCTATGATCTCCCCTTCCATGATGTATTCATGCACACTTGAATGTGCGACATATACCAGAACTTTGTTGTAGAAAATTAGATGGCAGAATTTTTTAAGTCCCTTTACTATTGCAAAGGCCTGTCTTTCGACAAAGTTATAATTTGCCTCATATTCCTTTAGGGTCCGGGAATAGAACGCCACTGGATGTTTCCCCTTTCCTTCATTATCCTTTTGGGTTAGAACAGTAACGATACTGGACTTGTTACTGAAAGTATACATTATAAAATCTTTGGATTGATCCAAATTAACCAGCACCGGGGTTGTGGAAATCACTTCCTTGACCCTTTCAAAAGCCTCCCGAGCTTTCGTTGTCCATTTGAATGCTTGATCTTTCTTCAACAATAGGGTGATAGGCCTAATCATTCCTGCAAAATCAGAAATAAACTTGCTGACGAAAATTACTTTGCCTAGGAAAGACTGGACACCTTTCTTATTTACCGGAAGGGGAAGTTCTTTGATAGCCTTTACTCGTTCGGGGTCAATTGAAACACCTTCTCTAGACACAACATGCCCCAATAGCTTACCCTGTGGCACTCCGAATACACATTTCTTTGGATTCAAGGAAACCCCGAACTCCTGACACTTTTGAAAAACTAATTCCAAATGATCAAAATGATCATCTTTAGATTTAGAGAACATAGTAAGGTCATCCAAATAGATTAGAATAAACTTATTGATCAGTTCGCTGAATGCTATGTCCATCGCCCGCTGGAAAGTTGCCCTTGCATTGGATAAACCAAAAGGCATTTTAGCATATGCAAATGCTCCCCACTTCATGGTGAACGTAGTCTTGTGTTGATCCTCTTCTTTAACATGAATCTAATTATAGCCGAAGAAACCATCCAATAGAGAGAATATTTTTGATCCTGCCATAGTTTGTAGGATAGACTCCATAAAAGGCAACGGATAGTGGTCCTTTAGAGATGCTATGTTCAGGTCTCAGAAGTCCATACATAAGTGGATATCCCCATTCTTCTTTTGGACTGGGACCAAATTCGATACCCAAGTACTATGTTTGATTGGGAAGACAATGCGTGACTCAATGAGCTTGGTTAGCTCCTGTGCCATCAGGGCCTCAATTTTAGGGTTAACTGGCCTCTGTTTCTGTTGGACTGGTTTTGCACCTTCTGTTAGCTCAATAGTGTGTTGAATGATGCCAGGATCGTAACCCTCCAGATCATCATAGGACCAAGCCACTACTCTATACTTTTCGTAGAAACTGATGAGCCTTTCCTTCTCATGGTGCGAGACATTTTTTCCCACTCAGAGATTTCTACCATCGGAGACCCGGAGGTCTTCATAATCACTTTTGTTTGCCACGAACTTTCGCTTATCATTTCGGGCGTCATTACAATTGAAAAAGTTTTCGAGAGTAACCAATCCTTTCAGAAGTTTATTAGATTTGAGCTACATAATTTGTCCTTCATAAGCCTCGGTGATCTTTGGTTGAAGCTGATCAGCGAACTCCCCTGAGTGTTGGATAAACGAAGCGATGTGTTCATCGCTTTCAAAGACTTGCCAACTCTGATCATTGTCAGGGATGGCTGGTCAGACTAGTACTCGTACTGCATGTTCGTTATGAAGCAAGTCAGAAATAGGATCAACTGAGCACCAATCATAGCCATGCGATGTCACTATTTTCTTTTTTTAGAGGGCAATTAAAGGATATTGAAAAGCTTCAAGAGCTATCAATCCAAGGTCCAGGACTACAGTTACCGATGGAAGGTCCTCCATCTGGGACATTCAGCACCTTTCTGAGAAAATTCCTGGGACTGGTTAACTACCAGCTCGGGGAATCTCGAACCACTGATCAATTGCGCAAATGCCCATTGGTTTTGCAAGGTTGGGCCTTGGACCTAACCCTTCATGTCCAACCTCATTGTTTGAGCGAGGTAAGCGGAAAGACCTCAACAATTTTTCGTTCTATGGGGCTGATAGAGATACCTACTCAAGCCACCTACTTTGCTTCTTATACGTCAAATTACAATGTCCGTAGCTCATTTGCTTGGTTGCCATTGATTCTTTAGACTGCTTTAGGCTTGCAGTGTAGTCATAAATTACATATGTGCCAATCATGGCATGATAATTTGCAGGAGACCATTGTTTATGTGTTTATCAGGAGCATCTTCTTTATCATTCTGATCTCCACTCACCTTCTCTTCTTCTAGCAAATCAACACTATACATTTCTTGCTTGGTGATAGAGGTATGCGCTGCTTCAAAATTGATCAAGGCCTCATTTGCCACATGTTCAGAATGTAGAGCCTCTGATTCTATCTTCATTTTTGTGCCATGTTTGGTCCTAAGTATCAGATGTGACCAATCCAAGGACAGGTATCCACCCACCTTTGAAGTAAATTCTCAGGATAGACATAGACCAAACATAGGAGGAACATCTATGATCACCGTATCTTGCGGGACCGTGATACTAGGGCAGGAAAATAGAGTTAACAAAAGTGCTTTGATGACACCTACGGTCTCAACTTTGTTTCCATCAAGCTACATAACCCCTCTTTTCATAGGTTCGTAGATAAGTCCCAAAGTTTCGGCTATCTGTTTAGGCATAACCGTCGTACTAGCACCAGAATCAATCATAGCGTTGTGTAATAGCTTATTTCCTACAATGAGAGTCAAGAAGAAGGGTTCAGGTTTCAACCTACTTTTATCTTTGGCAGGGGATTCTTTCACCTTGTCTGTAAGAACCTTAGCTGGTGGTATTTGATAAACAACCTTTGTACTGGTAGACAGCTCTATTGGTGCTAGGTTGATCTCTTCTTGAATCGCCTTTTGTAATATAGTCTTCTATTATAGGATAACTAGAATGTCCCACAAAGACACATTAGCGGATGATTTCTTCAATTGCTCTACCACATTAAAAGGTGGCAAACTCAAAGATTTCTGCTCCTTGGTTCTTGCTATAATAATTTCCTTCCGTGGTTGAGAAGATGAAGGGACGGTTAAAACACTAGGAATTTGATCAAAAATGCTTTTGAGTGGCAGGCTGTCTGGATGTGAAACCACTGGCTCACCGGTGAATCTCCTCTTTGAGCACATGTTGTAATCAGAATGTACTTGCGATGTTTCGAATATGAATGCGTCATTGGAAAACACCGTTTCTTCTTCCTCCATCCAGGAGAAGAGCGCATGATCAAGAGCAATATTGGACTCTTGTTCTAAAGACATTCCTTGCATTTGCGTGGGAGCGAATCGCGACTTCCATTGGTGAGGCATACGAACCTCCATTTTGCTGCGCTGCCTTTGCATTGCTCCGCCCACTTTCCTCGCTAGGTTGTTGCTTGGATAGTTTTGGGGCATATGAGCATCGCTGGAAATACCTTACATAGATTGATATCATCAATAAGATTATTTCGTCCCACGGTTAATTCTCTACTCGAGCTTACACGACTTGTCGTTAGAGTGTAATCGGTACCATTTGGTTTGTCATCGAGGCTGGTGGATTGTTGCGAGTCACACCTTGGTATTGGTTCTACTGATAGGA